>JARQOC010000003.1:241329016-241498950 GCA_033576535.1 Allobates femoralis
AACGCTGCTAGCAGCGTTTTTGGGTGCAGTACAAAAACACATAGCTTTTTTTAACATGGGACCCTATGGGAAGCACATCCATTAACGCATGGTACATATAGGTAGCATGCATTAACGCATAGCATTTTTGGGATGCAAACACAGCATTTTCCAAAAACGGAATCAGTTTTTGGAAAGGCAGAAAAACGGACTTCCATGTGTGACCCTACAAATGCTCAATGCAACTTTATGAGAGCCAGAGCGAGACTCTCATACAGTTGTATTCAGTTGTGATTTCCAGCACACTAAACAAAATACTGGCCACAAGGTTGCTGGAGACCAAAGGGAGCGTTCGTGTGAACAGAAGACGCCGATGGGGCAGGGGGCTTACATTTAAAGCACCACTTGTAGTGCTGACAAAAAAAAAATCAAAATGCTGTAGTGGTGGTTTGAGACACTGGGTAAAAACAATACTGATTCAAATGTTTTACCAAAATTGGAACAGCAATTGTATAAAGGAGCTAAAAAAATTGGACTAACTACCTGATGACATACACCAAACGTATATTTGGTGCCTGGTGCACAGATGAACAGTTTGCTGCATACATAAACACTGACTTATTAGGAAATAGTAGAAACCCAAAGAAAAAAAATATACATTCACATTTTTTTTTTAGTTTATTTCAACAATAAAAATTAATATTTTTATTGCTTCCATTGTAAATATATATATACTCTCATGGAGCTACAACAGTGGCATGATTTTTGGAATAGTATAATAAAAACTCAGACAAATAGACCATTTCTTTACAGAGGTTAAGTCAACCCTAGGTGTACTTAAAGAAAAGTAATGGAAAGTAGAACTCCAGAATGATTTATGAGCACCTGTACAAAATCTTTAAAAGCGCCCCTTGCCTACTATATGTCATTTAAAATATTGATGTCTCTTTATGTGACCATTGAGTCCCTCAGGCATTTGGGTTCAGAAGCAACTTTACCAAGTCTAACTTCAAATTCTAAAGACAGAGTTTTTGTAATTAAATTTAATTTACAACACAAAGAAGCTTTTTGTCTAAACCTTCTTTATCACTTCTATAAACTGTTTTAAATGCATTAGTAATCAGTCTATATCACAAATTGTAAAAAAAAAATTGGGTCCCTGTGTACATTTTGAAAAAAGGAAATAAAATCTTTTGTAGACATACAGTATTTCATTCAAAATAGAACCTTTGTATAAGAAGTCAAACATTATTTTATTTTAAAGTAAATGGAAAAATGTCTAACTAATGTAGAAAGTGATGGCAGCGGCACCTCTCAAAAACTTGGAACTAGGATAACAAAAGGCTGGAGAAGAAAGTTGTACCAATAACAAGCATTTAGGGGAGCAGTTTTCCACTAAATCATATATCTGTGTGTAAATAAATCAAGTTAAAGAGGCAGGGTTTTTCAGAAGCAAAGGTGGTCAGACTGTCAGAAGCGAACAGTAAAAATGTCCGCCGCCTAATGTTGCACAAAAGGACAATGGGATGGAAAAGTGAAGGAAGGTCTTAACATTAAGGAGTGGGGGATGCGAACATCACCTGACACTGCCATGTATCTGTACCTTCCTGTCCTAACACCATAAAGCAGGTCCTTCCCCGTCATGGGCCTAGTCTCTCGTTGTCACCTAAGGCAACCATGGCCAGTGCGTAGGCCAGTGAGTATCATGCATCCCAGGGCCATGGGGTGCTTGGAACTAGGCTTTGATGCTTCCTGGGGAGTGACAGGGGTTGAGAACCGGCTCCGTGACCCTGGGGATCAGTTTAAAAGTTCTGAGGATAGTGTTTAAGGGATAGTTTTCGTGACGCCACCCGTGGTGTTCGGCTATTGAGGGATGATGGGATTGAGGACCTCTGGGGATGATGGGATTGCAGATACTGTGGTAACGCTCCCCATCAGTCAAGCAGTCCCCCAGGGCAACCGGGGTAGTCTATTGCGGTGGTAGGCCGTTGGGGGTGCAGGACTGAGGGCGCGGAATAACCGACAGACACACAGTAAGTAGTCTCCATTACCTATACTGGTAGTTGCAGGTAGAAACCAGGATACTGTCCACAGATGATGTTGTGAGTCTGGGTGGCCTGGAAGTAAGTCAGGGATCTCCTCACCCAGTAAGATCTGAGGCCTCTCTGTTACACTTTTCCTTTCTATTCCTTGCTGCCTGTAGCTAAGCTGTGATCCTCTCTTCCTGCTGGAAAGTCTCTTACCAGTATGCCAGACAGCTTGAGCCCTTCCCGGGCAGCACTCCTGTGGCCACTGTCCCTGAGCTCTCTGATGCTGCTGTGCTTCCTGGTGCCTTGCTGTGGCCGGGAGACTTGGAATCTCCCGTCCTTCAGTTTTGGCTGCTGGGCCTGGAATACCCTCACAACCTTGGACTTCAGTGTCCACTTTTGGCGCTCTGCACCGGGGTGAGCCTGATAACTGGCTCCACTCTTCAGGTCTGCTCCTCTCCTTCCACAGACCCTCCCTCAGGTCCCTCATGCTTGCTGTTCCTCACTTTCGACTCTGCCTGGGATGAGCTTAGCACAGCTCCAGTCCACAAGTCGTCTTTACAGTCCTAGGAACTGAACTGACTAACCCTGCCCCCGGGTCTGAATTTATAGGGGAGCTCCCCTGAACCTGTGTTTCAGAGCTCCCCCTTCAGGTCTGGAGTCAGGAAAAGTGTTGCATGTTGTGGACTTACCTGGTGTAGATACCCCTTCTTGCTTCCAAACATGACATCACTCCCCAAGGGAAGCAATTCCATTGTGGCAACTGGACTCTGGGGTGCCACAAGTACACTAGACGTCATATCTAGAATAATAAGGTAGACAGATGGGTACATCAAAAAGAAGATATCAAACTTGCAGATAGAAGCCAGGCTCCAAAAGGCTTCAACAGCTCTGCTCCAAGATAGCAGAACTCCAGAAGCAGCAAGAGAACTCCACACTCCAGGATGGTCATACATAGAAGAATCTATCAATGACATTAGGTGATGGGTCATGAGACTATTTAAAGGGCGGGGGAATGGTCATCAATGACAACACATGATTATGCAACAGCAAGGGGAAAACTGACATTAACCCTTTAAGTCCAAAAGGAAATTAACATTTAAAATAAACAGACTGCAGAGTAATCAACTCATAAAAAAAAAGTGCACCAATGGGTGAACAACTACATCTACAAAATATGGAACTATTACAGAAAAATGTATGACATCATTCAAGTTTAAGGACTTTGAATATCCTACCATCTGCAGTTTAGAGAGATTTAGAGATTCTGGAGAAATCAATGTGCAAAAAGGACAAATCTGATGGGCAACATTGGATACTCGTGATATGCAGACCCTCAGACAAATTGTTGTCTGTGAACACAGTTTGCTGTGCAATCTACAAAAGAAAGTTAAAGCTGTATAATACAAAGGAGAGCCCATACATTAAAGGCGTTTTCCACTACTTTTTCAGCTCCTGACATATATCAAAGCTTTTCAAAACAAAAACTTTTGTGATATACTTGTATTAGATGTATAGCTTCTATGAGCACATTATCTTAGCAGGGATCGCATGGTGCTGGATTGTTATGCAGATACTTCATCCTTCTTTTTTATGTCTGATGCATAACCGGCTCTACCTATGTGCGAGTCGTGCGGTCGCACAGGGCGCCAGCTGCCAGGGGGCGCTTCAGGGAAAGCAAGTAACTTTCACTTACTGCTCTTCTTCACTGCAGGTCTGCTGTGCATCTGACTGTTCCTTTGCCACTGCAGATTAGTGTGGGGGTGGGAAAATCACTTTCCCTCAGGGGTTATGCTACCTGCGCGCTGTGGGGGCAGAGGGACAAAAATCAGTTCCTGTCCACACTGAATATAATACACTGCTGGTGGGGGTGCAGAACCTGCGATGACATCATAATCATGTGATCCATGTGGAAGGAGCCACAGTTTTTGAAGCAGCAGGATGCAAAGGAAAAGCTGAAGGAGATGGAGGCTCGTGTGACAGGTAATGAGGGAAGATGGAAGATATGGGGTACAGACTGTGGAGTACGGGCTGTGTGATGTAGGGGTACAGACTGTGTGATGTGGGGGTACAGACTGTCTGATGTGGGGTACAGGCTGTGTGATGTGAGGGTACTGGCTGTGTGATGTTGGGTACGGGCTGTGGAATGTAGGGTACATGCTGTGTGATGTGGGGTACGGGCTGTGTGATGTGGAGTATGGGCTGTGTGATGTGAGGGTACAGGCTGTGTGATATGGGGGTACGGACTGTGTGATAAGTGGGGTACAGGCTGTGTGATGTGGGGTACAGGCTGTGTGATGTGGCGCACGGGCTGTGTGATGTGGGGTATGGGCTGTTTGATGTGAGGGTATGGGCTGTGTGATGTGGGGGTACAGGCTGTGTGATGTGAGGGTACAGGCTGTGTGATGTGGGGTACAGGGTATGTGATGTGGGGGTACGGGCTGTGTGGTGTGGGGTAGTGGCTGTGTGAGATACAGGGGTACAAACTGTGAGAAATGGGGGGAGGGGAGGGTGTGTGAGATATGGTGTTGCAGGCTGTGTGATATATAGAGCAGAGTGTGCGTGATGTGAGGTACGGGTTGTGTGATGTGGGGTGCAGGCTGTGTGATGTGGAGTACAGGCTGTGTGATGTTGGGGTTCAGCATGATGTGTGGGGGTGAAAGTTGTATGATGTGGGGGTGCAGGCTGATTGATGTGGGGTACGGGTTGTGTGATGTGGGGATACAGGCTGTGTGATGTGTGGGTGTACAGGCTGTGTGATGTGTGGGGATGCAGGCTGTGTGAGATACAGGGGTACAAACTGTGAGATATGGGGGGAGGCTGTGTGAGATATGCAGTTGCAGGCTGTATGGTATATGGGGGCAGCCTGTGTGGGTATGGGGGGCAGGCTGCGTGTGAGAGAGCACCAAAAAGGAGATGAAAATAAGAATGTAATTGCTCCACAGTGGAGCTGGGGATGCGATGACCTATACTGTAGACTGAGAGATGAGTATAGGGGTGTTTACTCAGTATACAAAGTGGGGGCACAGTGTGGGAGGCAGTATACAAAAGTAAGGACTGTGAGGGCACACTATGGAGTTAGCAGAATACATGGGACAGTGTGAGGGAAAATTATGGAGGAGGTACCATGTAAAAAGGGGGAACAGTATGTAGAGGGGGTAGAGTGAGGAGGAGCACAAAAGTTGTTGACTGTGTGGGGGCCATTGTCCATATCGCAGGTACATTGGTAGTACAGACAGCGTATAGGCCATGGTTTAGAAGGGGGGATGGTTTGAAGGATATTTTCATAAGGAAAAACAGTGATGCAGCTATAGTTTGTGGGGGAGGGATGGTATAATAGTCATAGTATATGAAGGGGACAGTAAGAAGAACATGTATCGTAAGAGACAGTGTGGGGGATCACTTTTTGGGCAAGGAATATAGTGGGGCAAATATTTGTGCAGGTGTATAATAGGAAAGGAGAGAAGATGAAGGCAGCACACTGATTAATTGCAACATCTGCGACCATCAGAAACAGATCTGCAAGGATGAGCGCTGGTCCCGGGCTGCATGTAGATAAATCAGATAGAGGAAATCCAGTAAATCGATGTTCCAATTTAAAATGTCGACTTTATTAGCACAAGTAAAAAGCTTCACATCCACAGAGGCAACCAACGTCACAACAGACATATTTCGACCATAAGGTTATGGTCTTCATCAGTAAGACCTAACGGTTGAAACGTATCGGTTGTGACGTTGGTTGCCTTTGTGGATGTGAAGCTTTTTACTTGTGCTAATAAAGTCGACATTTTAAATTGGAACATCGATTTGCTGGATTTCCTCTATCTGAAATATTTATTCAGATACACAATATAAGGCTTATTTAGTGTACAGAATATGCAGATATTTTTTATTTAGGTGTAATTATAATGATGCTATTATTTTTAAGGGCATTGTGTCGGATTGTGCTGCAGAAGACCAGAGAACTTGGACAGCGGTTAAATGAATCATCAGTTGTTTAATAGTCAATGAATGCAGACTTGTGAATCCTCATAGCATGCGCACTGTGTGCTATTAGGGTTTACCGGTGTCGGTAATAAGGGCTGGCCGTCATGTGACCACAGCTGTGTGATTTGCACACTTCTGGCCACATTCTGACTAGATGTACGCAGTCTCGCTTCACTTATATCACCAGAAAAACTTGGACAACTCCTTTACTGTGCTTCTTCTGTGGACAAGTTATATTATTGTTCTCGGCAGCACATGTATGTGGAGGACTATGCTGCAGAGAAAAATGTTATTTAAGCAGCAAGCTTATAACGTATTTCACTCAATGGAAAAATGTTTTGCTCGTGCATCAGCAGCCTGTGTTGTGTAAATGCACCATAGGGAGTAATATTATGTTCACATAGTGTTTCAGCATTCAGTCGCTGCATCGGGGCGTTCGGCCGAGCCCCTGCAAAACAGCATTTGATTGTAGACGCTGATAGGGCTATTGACTAGAATGATGCAGATAGTCACCGTGTGCTTTGTTGACTATCATTTTTGTCCACAAGGCAATCAAGCAGGTGTCTAGTTAGCTCCAAATTTATTTTGCAGCCGGACACCAAGCCAAAATGTACAACCAATGCCATTAAAGGGGTTGTCAATTAGGGGTATATGGCCAAAAATTATATCTGACAGCTCATTGTGAGTCCATCTTTATCATATTGTGAATGGCTCCACCAGCACATTCTCCTGAATCCTGATAGTGCAACACTATAATTGTAAACATGATTTTTATTTATTGTGATGTAGTGAATAGCAGCATTATACATGGCCAGTATGTTTTGCACAGGCAGAAGTCTGCTGCAATGTTTTTATGAATGTCTCGTCAGTACCTGGAAGCCAAAGTCTGCTTAACAGCATTGTAGGAGTTAGGGCCGCTTTACACACACCAACTTCTGTGTCCAACTTCTGAATATATCTCTGGTTGCAGTGAAATTATGGACACATTGTTCCATTTTGTGGCTGTGTACAAAATGGAGCAATGTGTCCATGATTTCACTGCAACCAGAGATCTGTTCAGAAGTTGGACACAGACGTTGGTGTGTGTAAAGCAGCCCTTTAGCTTGCAACTTGCTGGAGATGAGGGTGTGTCTCAGGATGTTTAATGGAGTCTGTGTTTGACATGTGGGGGACTGACAGAGAGTGAGGTATAGAGAGTCTGCAGGGTGAGGAGCGGAAGCCCACCATTGTGTAAAAAGTAGTCTCCCAGGGGCCCTGTGTGGACTAACAACAGGACCCCGAGCGAGTGGAGGTTGGGATACCTCAGGAGAAGTGTATCCAAACCAGGAGTTAATGGTCTGTAATAGTGTGGTGTATTGCATTGCATGTAAACCAAGGAAGGCATACATTGGAGTTGGTTTAAGCCTTAAAAAAACGAATGGACTTCTTATATGAAACCAGTGACTGTGTACCTATATCCTGCAGCAAGCGAGTGAGTACTCGATTGTATAGTGACTGTTATACTGAATGCTGAATATCGTTGCCAAGTGAAGGTACCCTGACCCGGTCCGTGATCGTGACGTCACATTTGGTGGAGAATGCGGGCAACTCCACTCGGTGGGCCATCACAGCATGTTTGCTGACAGTAGCATTGGAAGTGCATGTACATGACTTGGTTGCTGCGGGCAACCACACAACAAGCGGGGATACAAGCATCTGGCTGGTGGCTCAGCGGGGTCCAAGTGCACATCGGAGGAGTCAAGCGACAGGCTGTGAGACATGGGCTCTGCTTGGTGAGCAGTATTACACCACAGGCTGGAGAGCCTGGTTGTACAGGCGGTACAACCAGGGAAGGTTAGTGTTATTCTACCCCACTTCCCCCTAAAACACCGTGTATTACCCATTGAAGCACCCCTCCTGTTTTTGTCTCATTGCAGCTAAAGAAGCCTGGCAGCATGGAGAAGCTCCTAGAACACCTGCTGCAGAGCCAGCAGTGGCAGCACCAGCAACATGTTGTGGGGTATCCCCGGAAAGTATCCCCACAACAGTAGAATTAAGGGCTTTCTGCTGATGGGGTTGTGTCCAATAAGGAAGTAACACTTTCCAAAATTGACGGTTCTGAGGTAGGAGTGACCACAGGATGACTGGTAGTGATGTGGTAGCTAAAATGAATGACGCTGACACCAAGTTAGAGAGTGACTTGGGGGTTCACCAGACTGTGGAGTGTGACACAGGCTGAAGAGGTGACTGTGACTCTGAGAAAGAAAGGGAGTACAGTAAGAAAGGACCCAGCAAGGAGGGCAAATCCTCCCGGTGCAAAAGGAGCAAGCGCCACAAAGAAGCTGCCCAGCTGACCCCAGCAGATAATATAATGTCAAGTGCTTCTATTCCATGTGTGAGTTCTCTTCCAGACACCGAGAAGATCAGGATGGAAGGTGACGTGTCATTGCCCGTAGCAACGGATGGCGCTGAGACATTTATTGTAGTGCCTTATTAACTGACACAGTGTAACAACAATGCTCCACAAGATGAAGTCAGGGAGATGGAACCAGCCAAGAACATGGTGTGTTTGTCCTCTCCAGGGTCTGAATGGGTAACCATTGGTCGGTCAGCTGGTCACCTCACGGAAATGGACAGTGCAAGGTCCGAAAGGGTAGACAACTCCCAAGACCCTGAGAATGAAGAGAGGGAAGGTATGAAGCCTTCTGAAGTTGATATTGTTGTTGACCAGGAGAGGGCGACAGATGGGGCTGCTGATGCCCAAGAGTTGTGTGACACAGCAGAGGTCACAGGTGAAGAACTGGATACCCCTGGACAGGCACAAGGAGATGTGGCCGAGGCTGCCAGGGGTGCTGCCAGACCCCAAGAGGGGGAGGTAACTGCAGTAGTGGAGAAGTTTGAATACTCCAAAGACCCTGAGAGGGAAGAGTTAGAGGGAGTAAAACACTCTGAAAGTGACACTACTGAGACCCAAGAAAGGATTAAAGGTAACACTGCCGAGACCCACGAGAAGGCTGAAGCTGCTGCTGCTGCTGAGACCCAGGTTAAGACTGATGGTGCAGAAGCCACAGAGCGAGGTCTGAAGCAGATTCCTCCTCCAGTGATGAAAGCTCAACTCATCTGGAGAATGGAAGAAGCAGGCTAAGGAGGCTGAAAGAGATGGTACAAGCCCATTTGAAGCAGGAGAAGCTACAGAGATATGCTGTTGAGAGCCGAGTAAGTGCACTAGAGAGAGAGATGTCTGAAAGTACTCTGCTAATAAAAGAGATGTTAAAGCAAGAAGAACTTTGGAGACAGGCTTCTGAGTGCCGAGTAAGTGTGCTGAAGAGAGAGATATCCATGCTCAGAGGTCGCCTGGCAGAAAGCAAGTCGATGAATAAGGCAGCAGTGGAGAAGATGGAGCGGCAGGTGTCAGGTCTGTTAAACCATCTTGAAGAGGTGGAAGTCCGAAGAAAGACGGTTCCGGAAACTGAGCAAGTTGATCATATCTTGGCAAAAGAGAAGGGCGAGACTCCCTTGTTCAAGAGCCTGGAAGAGGTTTCTGAAGACTTCAGAGATGAGTATGCCAGAGAGTATGTTCATGACGACTTTAAGAAGGGCATGGTAGCCTGTAAAGTATACTGTTTGCCAGAAGCTAAACAGCTGGCGGTTTTGTCCACATCCAAAGTCACCATGGATCAGGTGGCTATCCTGAGGGACATGCACTTGAGGTGTATTTGCATGAAGTAGTTGATCCGGCCGAAGAACGAAGAAGCTGCTAGACGGCTGGGGCTTATGAAGAGAGCTCGAAGTCTATGGGAAGATATTGTCCAGGTGCCTAGTGCTCTGCTGAGAGAAGTCATCGGGGAAAGCGGACGACTCATGCAGAAAATGGTGGATAAGGCCGGAGTGACGAGAGTACGAATTCTCGATGATGGTGAAAAGAAGACACCCAGAAAAGGAGGTATGGTTCCAATCCTCATGGTGGAGACAATGAAGAGTTTTGACAATATCCGGATTCTTCTTACATATAGGGTGACTCGCATAAAATAAGCCGGAAAGAGCGAGAATCGAGAGACAGCGTTGCTGCCGAAGATGGAAGCCATCTTTACATCATGGTACTTAACGAAGTGGGTGTCCTCCCAGAAATATATGGGTCACAGCAGATGTGCTCCAGGTACACCGAGGACCTTTCCATCTGGCCAATCAGGTCGCCACTAGCAATCACGTGATTGTGACGTGGCGGCATCTGATTGATCAGATCTCTCCCAGCCATCTGATTGGCTGGGAGAGTGAAAGGTCCTTTTCCATGCATTGATGTCCATCAGCCGGTCCCGGTGCAGCCGTCGGTTAAGGTGAGTATCCGATTTTTTTATTTTGTAACCACTTTTCTTCTCTTTTACATGACTTTTGCAGTAGTATTCGGAATTGCTATACTCGCAACGAGTACAGAGTACCGGGACCTACTCGTTGCAGGTATAGCGATTCCGAATACTACGGTACTAGCTCATCCCTAATATATACATAGCATAACCATAAAACCTAACACTGATAGGTCCATCCCAGAAGCAACCAATTATTTCTATCCCCTGGCCGTATCCTAAAACCGGCCCAGAGGACCACCTTGGCCGTGACCAACCGACCCGAGGTGTGAGGTATCAACATTCCATTGTTAAATGCCCCTTCCCCGAACTTGCAGGACCTACGCCCACAAGTTCCCAATTTCTTTTACGAAGCCACTACCCATGAGTGACTTCGTACCACCACCGAATATCGGTACTCCCAGCCTTTGGAATCGGACCTATCCTCCCACCACAGACTGGCCACATGACCCCTTATGTGGCCCTGGGCCCTCCACACCCCAATGGCCTGCTCCAAACCATTCCACAATCCCAGCATACACAAATCTAAGCCAATGTCCGTAAGATGCACTCCATCTCGCTGTAAATATTGGCGTACGGACTCCTCCAAATCTGTGTGCTGTACCACCAGACCTCTGTTCCGGGCAACAAACCGGCCAATTGTCCTGTTCAGCTTAATCCAGGCTTTATTAATCTGGTCGGCCAACCTGGCGAAACACCAGTTCGCCCGAGCTACTATGTCTGACCACACTATAATTAGACCCGGGAACTCTCTCCACAACCGCAGCAAATCCAGCTTAATCTCCCTAGTCAGGTCTCTGGCCGTCCGCACCCTCAAATCGTTCCCTCCCACATGCAGAACAAGGATGTTGTGATCCTGGGAAACCCTGGCATGATATGCTACTTCCGGTAGGATTCAACCCCAAGTCATGCCGCGTATCCCATCCCATTCCAAATAAACACCATTAAATAATACCAAGAAACAAGTCATACAACAGTCAAAAACAAACCCCATATTGAACAATGACTCCATCATCCCCGCACGTACACTTCGTACAAACCCCTCAACAGGCGAGGCCGCACATAAAGGCGAAAACGAGAGGACTCCCATCTCCCAATCAACTCCTCATTCAACCCCCATCTAGAAGCCTCCATCGCTGCCCCTATCCAAAAGGAATGTGACCCATACTCACTTGGCACCTCTCCTACCCGTGCCAAACAAACCTCCAGTACTGATATAATTTTGACAGCGACGAACCATCCTCATATCGCAATAAGGACCCAGGGTATTCACCGCGTATCCTCAAAAAACCTGCCACCAACGAAACTGGACACAACTGATGTCCCGGTATACCATACATAATCACTAAGCGTCCCCAACCCAACTAATCCGTTTTGGCACGACGCAACTTACCTTCCACCCGATCCTCCGCAATCACCACATACCCCTACAAAAGACCTCCTGCCACATACTTCGCAGGACTAACCAATTCGCCAATGCGAAACGCCCCAAAAAATGCAAAAACAAATGCAACCATAAACAATGTCTGTTCATACCAGGATGAACACGCCTCCCCCAAACTGCGTACTGACTGTGCCAACAATTGAAAGGAAATAGGCCTCTTGGTGTCCCGGGCCCTCACCCCCTTCTTAAAGCCCTTCATGGCCTGTCGCACCAAAAAATCCTTTGTGGCATCTTTGACCCCTTGCAACTTGAACCAAGATGCCAATGTAGCCAACCTATGCCCCATCGCTGACACTAACCTGCCTATTGCAAAATCCCCACTCACAAACGTCAACACCCCAAAAACCCTTCCTTCGTAACCTGACCCCAATAATCCGCCCCGTTCCAAGTCCTCCCACTCCTGCCAGATCGACTGATATCGGCACCAAGTCGCCTCGGTACCGATCTCCTAATCCCTTCATAGGCTAAACTGATGCCAGATCCCACAACTAATCTTGAGAATGCCCTCCCTCCTCATCTGCTCCTGGCACCAGGCTCCGGAACCTGCAAAGCTGAAAACGGGACAACACATCAGCTACCTCATTTTCCACACCTAATACGTGCTTCGCTACAACACATATGTTAAATTCCAAGCAACGCAGCACTAAATGCCTCAACAACTCCACTACCAGTGGTGATTTCGCCGAGAGAGTATTAATGGAGTGGACAACCGTCATATTGTCACAATGCAAGCAAACCTTCTTGCCTGCGATGTCCGAACCCCACAACTCAACCGCCCCCACGATCGGAAAGAGCTCCAGCAAAGCCAAATTTTTTGTCAACCTCTTTTCACGCCATGACTGTGGCCACTCACCCACACACCAACGATTCAGAAAAATCGTTCCAAAGTCTGCAGCTCCTGCTGAATCTATAAACAGCTCCAAATGTCTATTGGACATCCCCTTGCTCATCCATAACGTCTTCCTTTTGTACCTGTCTAAAAAGGAGTCCCAAATAAAGTCCCCTTTCATCACCTTAGTCACCCTGACAAAGTGATTCGGGGATGTAACACCCGCAGTTGCACACGCCAATCTCCTATTGAATATCCGCCCCATCGGCATAATGCGACAATCAAAATTCAGCTTTCCCAAAATGGACTGTAACTCACTCAACCTCACCTTTTTAGCAGAAAACAATGCTCGGACTGACGCTTTCAAATCCATCAACTTCTCCTCTCGCAGCCGACACTCCATAGCCACCGTATCAATTTCAATGCCCAAAAAACGCAAAACAGTCACTGGCCCCTCTGTATTCTCCTTTTCCAACGGAATACCAAACCTGTGGGCTAACCGCTCCAAGGTGAACAGCAACAATGAACAAACCGATGACCCCGCAGGCCCTACGCATAAAAGGTCATCCAGATAATGAATCACAGAGTGGACCCTTGTAACATCCCGAACTGCCCATTCCACAAAGGAACTAAATGCTTCAAAATAAGCACACAAAATCAAACAACCCTTTGGCAGGCAACAATTAACATAAAACTCCCCTTCCCACATACACCCCAGCAAGTGAAAACTATCCGGATGCACTGGAAGCAAGCGAAATGCAGCTTCTATATCCGATTTCGCCATCAATGCCCCCTGTCCCGCAGCTCTCACCAAATCCAAAGCCCTGTCAAACGAAACGTAACAAAATGCAGACAGATCAGGTGAGATCCCATCATTAACCGACAACCCGGCCGGGTAGGATAAATGATGTATGAGCCTGAATTTATTCGGCTCTTTCTTGGGTACAACTCCCAATGGCGAAATCCTAACATTAGGAAATGGGGGGTCGTGAACGGACCTACCATCATGCCTAACTCCACTTCCTTGACTAGTTTTTCCTGCACAACTTCAGGATGCTCCCTAGCGGACCTCAAATTACCCGGGCGAAAAACGGGGGCATCAGGATCAAACGCGATCCTAAAGCCATCAACAAAACCTCGCCGCAACAACTCCACTGCCTGCACATCCGGGTATCTATTTAAATAGGGAAGCATTGCCTTTACCTTCACCGGCGTCATCCCTCTTTTCAGCACCTTTACCCGCCTTCCCCTTTCCCTTTTTAAAGCACCTGGGGAGGGGGTGATTACCTCCACAGCCAGAGCACTCATTTTTGAACCGGCATGATGCCCCAAACTTGCAGTGCCCCTCATTATACTGCCAACAAGCCCCCTTTCTTTGTCCCGCCGGGGACCCACGACTAGCGCCCGGGCTCCCGGCACTCCCACGAAAGGGCTGAGCTGGAGCTGTCACAAGGCGCATCCACAAGGAAATATCCTTGTGGTCCCACCTTAGACCAGCCCGCAGAGCTTTCCGTTGCCGGAACTGCTCATCATATCTTAACCAGCCCAAGCCTCCATAAACTCTGTACGCCTCCCCTATCGAGTCCATGTAACCAAAAAGGGCGGGGCAATGCTCCGGCTCCTTTTCCCCAATGACACTAGCCAAAATGGCAAAGGCTTGTAGCCAATTAGTAAAGGTCCTGAGGATCAATCTATATCTCCTCTTTTCCTCATCCCCCTTTTCCTTTTTGTAGTCACTTGGTTTAATTTTGTCTAAATTAAACTTTTCTAACGGAAGCAGGGAAAATATTTCCACATACTCCCCCATCCAGATTTTTTCCCTCACCTCCTTCTTCAAATGGGTCCCAAGTTGACTCTCAACGCCCACATACACTTCACTACGCGCCCTGTCATCCAATCTAACTAGCTCCTCTTCCTTTTCCTTGTCTGTCGCCCCGACCGACACCACCGCAACCTCAGGCACCTGTGCCACTGCCACCTCAGCCGCCACCCCAGCCACCAACGCCCTGTCCTCCTGTACCACCACCGGCTGTCCAGCCCCAGTGGGGCCCACCCATGCTCCCGCCAGAGCCCCTGGTCCGGATGCCGCCGGACGCTCTGCAACCCACCCCTTCAACACACCTAACAACTGATCCCAAAACTCCGGCCCGGGTAACCCGGCTAATTGCACACTCAGACCCACAACCCGATCACTCACCCCCACAACCACTGCTGTGCCCCCACAACTCGCAACATTACAAGCAATCACTGATCTTTTACCAGGCTGCCTCTGAGACCATCCTGGAATAGCCGTGTCACGATGTTCCTGCTGACGCTCTTCCTCTCCGGACTCATCCGCCAGTTGTCCTTCCTCTCCGGAATCCGTAGTGCTGCTGGCAGCTTCAGGAGGGACCAGCAGAGGGACAGCCTAGGGATGGGCGAATCTACTCGCTAGGACTTGTTACTCGGCGAGTAGTAAGGGACTCGCAGGACTCGGTACTCTGCAAGTTTCCCAGCGTTTACTCGCACGAGTCCAATGCAAATCAATGGCAAACGCTGACAAAACTTGGATTGCCATTGTCTTGCATTAGACTCGGCTACTGTGCCAGTGATAGCAGGGAAACTCGCAAAGTAACTACTGTTACTTTGCGAGCCGAGTCCAGCTGTCTTCTCTGTGCAGGCTGCCGCAGCTCCAGGGTCCTAGAGCCCGCCTGCTCACAGAGATGATGTAGCAGTGCTGAGATTGTTCTCAGTCTGCTCATTCCCTGTGCATAGACATCTATATCTATGCACAGGGGATGTAGCAGAGAGGACATCGCGTTTTGGACTGCGTCGGACAGAAGAGGATTTTTTTAATTAAAGATGGAGTCCCTAATGGCTTTTTTTTTTTATTTCAAATAAAAAATTTTCTCTGTGTTGTGTTTTTTTAACCCTTTATTGGAGATTCTTAGTGGCTGGGTCAAACGTGGCCTGACATTAAGAATCTCGGGCTTAATACCAGCTTGTATAACAAAGCTGGTATTAACCCCTTTATTACCCAGCGTGCCACCGCCACCAGGGCCGCTGGAAGAGCGGGGTTCAGCGCCAGAGGATGGCGCTTCAATGAACGCAACATCTTCTGGGGCGGCTGCGGGCTGCAATTTGCAGCGGGGGGTGCCCAGAAAGCTTGGGCATCCCTGCGCTGCGGATTCCAGCCCCCAGCTGCTTAGCTGTACCTGGCTAGACATAGAAATTGTGCGGAGCCCCACGCATTTTTTTTTTATTATTTCATGAAATTCATGAAATAATTAAAAAAAAGGGCTCCCCTATATTCTTGTGTCCGGCCAGGTACAAATAGGCACCTGGGGGTTGGTGGCAGCCCGTCGCTGCCTGCTGGATCCGGCTGGTTCCAGAAATACGGCGAAGCCCACGTGAAAATTTTTTCTGACAAATCCATAAAACAATGTAAATAAAAGGGACTGCATCCTTATTAACCCCTGGACGATGGGTGAGGGGTTAATAAAGATGCAGTCCCTTTTTTAGGATTGTTTTATTGATTTTTCAGAAAAAAAATTACATGGGCTTCGCCGTATTTCTGGAACCAGCCGGATCCAGCAGGCAGCGACGGGCTGCCCCCAACCCCCAGGTGCCTATTTGTACCTGGCCAGACACAAGAATATAGGGGAGCCCTTTTTTTTATTATTTCATGAATTTCATGAAATATTAAAAAAAAAATGCGTGGGGCTCCGCGCAATTTCTATGTCTAGCCAGGTACAGCTAAGCAGCTGGGGGCTGGAATCCACAGCGCAGGGATGCCCAAGCTTTCTGGGCACCCCCCGCTGCAAATTGCAGCCCGCAGCCGCCCCAGAAGATGGCGCGTTCATTGAAGCGCCATCCTCTGGCGCTGAACCCCGCTCTTCCAGCGGCCCTGGTGGCGGTGGCACGCTGGGTAATAAAGAGGTTAGGGCCAGCTTTGTATTATCAGCTGGCCCTAAGCCCGAAATTTATGGCGGTCACGCCAATATTAGACATGACCGGCATGAATTTCTATTAAATTGTTTTAAAAAAAACACAACACAGAGAAAATTTTTTATTAGAAATAAAAAAAAAAGCCATTAGGGACTCCATCTTTAAGTAAAAAAATCCTCTTCCGTCTGACGCAGTCCAAAGCGCGATGTCCTCTCTGCTCATCCCCTGTGCATAGATATAGATGTCTATGCACAGGGAGTGAGCAGACTGAGAACAATCTCAGCTCTGCTACATCAGGCAGCAGGCGAGCTCTAGGACCCTGGAGCTGCGGCAGCCAGCACACAGAGCAGACAGGACTCTTATCTGTGCGAGTTTCCCAGCGATTACTTGCACAGTAAACGAGTCCAATGCAAATCAATGGCAAAACTAGGATTGCTTCAGGCTGAAGCTTCCGAGACACATCTGTGATTTGTAAATCGCACACTACTCGCTATTACTCGCTTCCCCATTCATTAACATTGGACTCGCTAGTCTCGCAATGAGTAGCGAGTCCTGGGCTCGGACTCGCTAGAGTCAAGCGATTCCGAGTAATTTAGGATTCGCCCATCACTAGGACAGCCATTTCCTGGCGGCCGTCAACCCTTACGGTCACCGCACCCTGATCCGCACGCCGTGCTGGTTCTGTGTCTTGCTGGCACGTGTCCTACTAGTTCGCTTTCTCTTCTTCCGGCGCGGCACCTTGCTGCCACTGGACCCTGCTGGATCCTCAGATGTCCTCACTGGTCCCCCTCCCTGCCGACTGCAGGAAGGCCATACGGTGTTCACTGCCTTCTGGGATCTCCCTCCATCACGATCCCTGCTGGAGGGAACTGTCACCAATGATCTCAGTCTGTGCCCCTGCCAACTGCAGGAGGCCTCATCCTCTCCTCACCGGCTGCCTTCATCCATCCCTCTGGTGGTCCCTCCGGTCCGCAGCCCATCTTGCCACATGCTGCTCCCCTGCGGTCTGCGGGGAGTGTACTCAACAGTCTCCTCAAGCAGGGCACGTCCCCCGACCCACACATCACCGGTGGGCTGCTGTAGAAAGGGTCCGGGACCTCACAGACCGCAAACTGGAAGTAGGGTCTGTGTAGCTCCACCCACTTCCGGTTCGCAGGATCTCCATTGCGGATTCCTCCCAGTAACCGGAGAGCGCTCAGGAGGCATCGGGCATCTCCCTCGTCGTGGGCTCCTAGACCTTCTCCTCCCCCCCTCAGGGGAGTAGCGCTCCGGCGGCGGTGACCGCCGAGCACGCAAATCATGCCTAGGTGCAGGGGCAGGCACCGCCGGGTGGGAAGCACACACAGCAGACAGCTGCTCCCTCAGGACATCCACTCCAAGGACCTCAGAGGCCCCGCACACTATCTCCAGCAAAGCAGCAAGGTCGGCCATCTCAATGCAGAAGCTGCAGTCCACAAGATTTGGCGCCGAGGAGGTACCTAACACTGCCCCCTCTATATCCTCTAATCAGCCTAGCTTCCCCCCCCCGATCCTTCCACCAATTCCCACTCTTTCCCTTCTCCACCAATCCCCTAACCCCACAAAATGCTCTCCTATATTTGAACCATTAAATCAGACCCCAGTCCCCTCCAGATCGTCATGGGCTTATTCGCCCTTATAGGGCTCTCTGGCCCTTCTTCCGATTTGTGTCGGATCTGATTGTGTCCAATTATTTGCTGTGCCCAAAATTGGAGACTGCCCTGATTTTGGGCACAGCAGACCAAATCGGACACAATCTGATCCGACATGACCACGGCCTTTAACATGGGGGCCTATGGAGCACGGGTCCGAGAAAACAGCTGATCGTTTCTTGAACCCAATTTTAGTGTACTGAGCATGCTCAGTACTCTAAAACTGTATCTAATTTCACTTCCGCAATGTATAACATACACTGCGGAACTGAAGTTAAGTAAAAGCAAGGGTTAAAAATAAAAAAAATATGCATTCTCACCTTTCCAGCAATCACTCGATGCCTCCTTCAAGCTCCCGATGATTACTGGACCTGGCGTTGCGTAGCAACCCTATCAGCTGATCGAGTCACATGACTGGTTACTGCGGTAACTGCAGTCATGTGACCAATGATGCTGATCGGGTAACCCGCCTTGTCAGGTCCTGTAACCATTGGGCGCTTGATGGAGGTGTCGGAGGATCGCTCGAAAGGTGAATATACCTATTTTAACCCTTGCTTTTACTTAATTTCAATTCCACAATGTATATATACATTGCGGAAGTGAAAGTGCCCTCTTGCCTCCTGTCAGCTGTTTCTGTGTCTGAACCCATGAAAATCATGGCCCAGGGCACAAAAATAGCACCAGGAAGCAAACCTCCAATTCTGTCCTTTCCTGTCCGTGGGGTCCTGCAAAAAGTAAGATCCTACGGACAGGAAAAAAATTGCAATGTGAAAGCACCCTAAATTAATCCTAAAAAGGACTGTTGTTTTGATGGATAGATATTTGAAGCCTATAAACCAGCCCCAGATGTGCTGACTGGTATAAAGCCTCTTGTGGTACACCGAAGTGTGCTATATACCCCTCCTGCCTGTATACAGCTAACGTAATCCTAAAAAGGATTGATGTTTTGATGGATAGATAGATATTAGATGCCTGTGCACCAGCCCAAGATGTGCTGACTGGTATACAGCCTCTTGAGGTAAAGCGTAGTTTGCTATATACCCCTCCTGCCTGTATACAGCTAAATTAATCCTAAAAGGACTGTTGTTTTAATAGAGATAGATATTAGAAGCCTGTACACCAGCCCCAGATGTGCTGACTGGTACACAGCCTCTTGGGGTAAACTGTAGTGTGTTATATACCTCTCCTGCCTGTATACAGCTAAATTAATCCTTAGAACGTCTTTTGTTTTGATGCATAGATATTAGAAGCCTGTACACCATCTCCAGATGTGCTAACTGGTATACAGCCTCTTGTGGTACTCCGAAGTGTGCTATATACCCTACATGCCTGTATACAGCTAGATTAGTCCTCAAAAGGACTGTTGTTTTGATGGATTTTGTTTCCCAGCACCTACATTACCTGAAAGACCCAAACTCTGTCCCTCACTCAGCAGTAGATCTCCCTACACTAGCTGACAATGTGGAGCAGAGTGATGAGCACAGCGCCGTTCAGGTCTTATATAAACCTGATTACGCTGCGCGGCCAGCCAATCACTGTAATGCCACAACCAACATGGCTGTAAAAGTTGTGCACCCCCGCACAACTCTGGTGGAGAGTGTTGTCGGTGGACAACACCGGCGGCAAGGCTCATATGATCGCTTCCTCGTTCCAGTCAGGTGATACTTTCAAGCCGATCATGTGACCAAAGACGTCAGCGAAGATTATGTGACCGCAGGTTCTTTAATCATGAAGCTGTGACTCCGGCTCAGAACTGCTTCTGCCGCAACCCTTGGATGGGGATATGATAATTTTGCAGGAAAAAGTGGTCAATAAAGAGCGCTAAAGCACAAAAGCCACTAGTATATGTACCTTTTATTAAACCACAATGAGTTTCGGTGGCGGACTGCTGCCTTCCTCAGGTGAATATTACAGGGAGTGGAGGAGATGGTAAAATTAAAAGGGGCATTAATCAATCATTTTTAGACAATACCTGATGTCATTGCATGTCATTTTTTGCAGGTGGAGGGTGTAATGACATCAGGGATGTTTGAAAATGATTGGTTAAGGCCCCTTTTTATTTTACCATCTCCTCCACTCCCTGTAATATTCATCTGAGGAAGGCAACAGTTCGCTGCTGAAACGCGTTGTGGTTTAATAAGAGGTAAATACACTAGTGGATTTAGTGCTTTAGCGCTCCCTTATTGACAGTTACTTCCTGCAAAAAGTGTATCTGTTCTCTCTTACACAGTGGGCACAACAACTATCAATTAATACCCTGGAAGGATATATAATCTTCATTTGGTTGCTCATGTCACTATATCTCACACCCCTTGCTCGTGCCTATTTACATAAATTGACTTGCAACTTTCACACTTGAGAGTTCTGTCGATTACTCTGTCATCTAAGGCTAGGATCACACTGAGTGCTGGCCCTGCGGCACCTGGATTCTGTTACAGCAGAGCTCAGTCTGCTGTAACTGCCAGCGTAACGTCGGGAACTTCGGGCGAACGCTGCTCTTAGTTACCTGATGTATACCATAGTTACTGGTGACACACAAGGCTGCCTGGAGTGCGGTAATCCTGAGCGCAGAGAAAAAACATGCAGGCAATGTTTTTCTCTGCGCTCAGGATTACCACTCCAGGCAGCTTTCTGTGTGGCCAGTAACTATGGTATACATCGGGTAACTAAGAGCAGCGTTCGCCTGAAGCTCCCGACGTTACTGCTGTTGGTTACAGCAGGCTGAGCTCTGCTGTAACGGAATCCGGCTGCCGCAGGTGCAGCCCTCGGTGTGACCCTAGCCTAAGTTTGAATAGTGATCAACACAACTTAGTTGCCAGCTCACTGCTTGTTTGTCTACATGCTGTCATTCCTGTCTCCTCTATACACATAATGGTCAGATTTGAGGGGAGTGATGGAAGAAAGTCACCTCTGGATGCAGACTATCTTTTAGAGTATGTTCTCACAGTCTGGACGAGCTGCGTTTTGGATGCAGCTCCTCCTGAACTGAGGGAACCTGGGGGTGGCCGCAGAGAGACTGCAAGCCCCTGTACTCACCATCTGTGGTGGGTGCAGGACGGCTTCTCCCTGCGTGCATCCAATGGGAACCACTTCTGACTCCGCAGCATGAAATGAACAAAACGTTGTGGTCGGGAACAGCAAACTGAGGAGGGGATTTCTTGCTTCTATTGTACAATGCAGCGTTTTGGACGCAGAGGCAAGACGCTGCGTTCAAAATGCTGCGTTTACTGATGTGTGTTTGCACCCTTAGAAGATACAATTTGGTGAACTTCTGTTCCTCTATTTCCCCTGACATCATCTATATGGGGGGTGGGGAATCAGGAAGCCCTCTTGTACTGTATATCACATGGTCTATGAACTGAGCAGGTTCAGTTGACTTTTATTTCATGTGTATCGGGATAATTAGACTCCTAGCAGATAAATACTACAGGATCCTATGTCTTGACCACTGGTGTTTGTTTCACTCAAAAAGTCCACTTGGACAGCCACATCAGATGTAACTGATTATTGTACACAAGGAAAATAATAATGGTAAACACACTGTAAAATAAAGATATTCACTTTAAATTGGTTTAACTACGGTAGTCTCTTTTATAATTAAAAACAATAGGATTTGTCATTCACGAAATATTACGATTCTGATCACAACCCAAATAGCAGGTGCAAAGCCTCTCTTTTCACTTTACGGATACATATTCCTTCCCTCCATAATGCCTGTGTATGCAATGCCCTAAAGAGTACAATAGAAAACTAATTGTTTTGTGATTTATACATTACAGAGTCTGTTTACTAAAAGCTTCTGCAGCTGCTCCTCATCGTTAGCGCCGGCGTATCCTTAGGCAGTCATTATTGCTAATAAAAACAGAACAATTGTTTTCATAAATAAAAGGCTAATAATGCATATTTACATTGAATTAGCTACATGATTATTTGAAGATTCAGATCTACTTTTTCAATAATTCACATTGGATTGACTGGTAGCTGAATCAATATCTATGGTTTTAGGAAAATTGACTGTGATTTTAGTGCTATTAACTAAAATGACTTTATCTTAATTCTGGTATAACTCTTTATTACGTTAAAGGGGCTGTATAAGATAAAAGAAAAATGGATGATTTTTTCTGGAAACAGCACTGCTCAATTACCATCTGGTTTTACATCTTAACAAGATTTACGTGCTTTTTTAATAATAAAGTTATATTCTATATTTCCAAACATATAAACCCTTATGTCAATACCCATTTTGTTTTCTTCTTTTCACTGTTTCTTTCTCTTGTTCTGATAAACCTCTAAATCCTCCAACCACAAAAAAATATATATTTAGGTGACTATTTTTATAAGTGCCGCAAAAAATATTCTTCTCTCACAATATTCTTAGGCCGCTTCACACCACCAGGTTCTGTCCGGTGTTCTGCAGGATGCATCGCACAGAACCTGACAGCCACGGACGAGCAGAACTGCTTTTTGCCGGCTTCGTTGCTGGCACTGTCCAGTGCTGAAATGTTAGCACCACGGCTGCACGTGATGCACTAGGAAAAAGAGCAAGATTTCAAACCCCGGCACTGAGATGCTTGCATTTGAGCAACACTCGGGGCCCCATCACCATAGGGATGAATTGGCAGCGCTGATGCAGCATTACCATGCCGGTAACACTGAGTCAAGGCTCCCAAATTCTATGCTTTTAACAGAACCCCCTGAGCACAGCAAATAGCACTAATCTGACACTAGCCTAAAGGTGCAAATTTCATCACCAAAGAGGTGATGGATGATTGTAGCACCTTGTGAGAGAGATCATGAAAACATGCAGTTTGTGGCCCTTGACAACTGCACTTGGTCAACCATGTTCTACTGGAGTGGGTGTAGAATCTTGCAGTTTTATACCTCGCACCTTCAAGCCAGTGGCTAGTGGCTTGTTCACCAGTCTCTGCAGGGCAGTATCAAAGCACCTGTTTGCAGAAACAGTCTAGCACACAAGGAGTGTGCTCAAAAAACTTTACTATAACACAGACTATAAGTCTGAAACAAAAAACGTAACATTATACATATTGTATACACATAACTAACAAAAACATGCCTTGGTCAAGGACAACAAAAAACTGGAAATAAAAAGGTCCCAAAAGTCAATGCCATTTAAGGACAAGTCACTGTCTCACAGACCAATCAATATGCCTTTAGGAAGGTCCACTAGGTATGTTTATATTTTTATCCATGTCCTGGATGGTGGGCACAGTTTCTGATGGTAGTCTGCTGCCGGATGGTCTTGGAGGTCCCTGGGGCTTCTCTTCTAGGTGCATTCTATGCCACCACCTGCCCCCCAGCACACTCGATCATTGCCACAGATGAAAAGGATTATGAAGTAACTAAGGGAACAACCACCCACTCTAGGACAGACAGGACCAGGACCATGTTTGTGAAGAACTATAGACCCTGTGAGTTTGAGTGCATCTGGCTGGCCAACAAAGAGACAATTTGACTGTACCCGACACCAACTTCAATCTAGGTTAGCTTCCTCCTGCCACTTCTGAAATTGGGCTGTGGTGCCAACCTGAAATACGCCAACCGCAAACCACCCTTCATACCCACACCTTCATGAATGTGACCTCATCCCCAACAAAGATGGTACGTAGTCTTTGGGGAAGATTGTCTTACTGCAGGATGGCACACTTGACATAGCACAGATGTTTTGTGCCATGTTCCACTAAGAACCCATACCTCTTATCCTGTTTGAATGCCACCACCTTGATTTTCGTGCATATGTCCAGAAAGTCATTACCCTTATGCCCATGCAGCCAGAGCCAGACAATGGCATCTGCATGTTGAATCTCCTCAAGAAATGACCAAGTAGAATGAGGTGGTTGATGCCTTCTTGGATAGGTGCTTGGAGGGGGTAGCGGTCCCCACATAGCATTACTCCAGTTGAATGCCTCCGGAAGTGGTGAGGGTGATCCACACAGCTGGGAAACCTTGCCTTCTAGGTACTCCTCTTCCTTGGGCTTCTTATAAAGTCCATGGTCCTAGTCCTGTGGTCTTGGGGAATGGGATCCAGTAGCTGAGATTGCGACACCGGCTGCAGCTGGAATCTAGCCAGACATACTACCAGATCATCTGTAGTCTGATATTTGCTACTTCTGGTATAATAAAATCAAATGTCCAACAACTTTTGTTTCACTTACTACGATAAAAACCCCAAAACATCCGTGTTACCGGACCTGAGGTACACCAGATGATATATGAAACTGAAACAGGTATATTCCAAAACAATTCACTTTTATTAATAAATGTATGTACAATTAATTTATTCAGGTACCATTAACAACTTACTATTTACTAAAATTTCATACAAAATTATAAAATGTGATTTTACTCTGTCCCTTTTAGCTAGCATCAGACAAGGAGAGTTAATCAATTATTTGTATATATTAGACTCAATTGTGAATTCAGTGACTCTTTTCAAACATCACTGTTCCCACTGTCTACAGGCATACATCAGGTTCTAGCTACTTGCTACAGCAGTCCCCATATGGCTTCATTATGTATAATCATTTAGCCCACTGCCACTCACCTGTATACTTTTCTGCCTCTTCACAGCTCCTTGCTGTGCTGTATTACAGAGTCTCCCCCACAATGAACCGCCTATGTACGTTTCAATTTTCTCTTCATCAGGGCATGAGGATCTGGGCCAAGATGCTGTAGGGTAAAAGTCACCTGACTTCTGGGACTCACTCCCCAAGTCCGCGGCTTGCCGTGGAACCCAGAATTGGATCCGCACGTTATTACAGATGATGCCCAAATTGGGAAGTGTAGTGGAGCTCCAGCTGACATAGGTCTCAAATGAATACATATTATTATTAGTATTATGATTATCATTACGTTAAATAGTCATTGCACATTTTAAAGAAGCAATAGCCATACTAT
Organism: Allobates femoralis; assembly: GCA_033576535.1. Taxonomy (NCBI): domain Eukaryota; kingdom Metazoa; phylum Chordata; class Amphibia; order Anura; family Aromobatidae; genus Allobates; species Allobates femoralis. The sequence continues at coordinate 241,354,135 of JARQOC010000003.1, forward strand.
GGGGGTTTCAATAGTTTGAACATACCTATAAGATTAGGGATGTTAAGCATATAATGGTCATATGCTATTTTTTTTATATATTGCTTATACATAAGTGTACAACAGATGGTCTCGAATGCTGGTGACCATCTGCAATAATAGGTTTGCACTCCAAGAAAAAAAAACTAATAATAATGATTACTATATATATAATTATAATATATATATATAAAAAAAAAAATTCCCTTAAAAATATAAAGCTCTCTTAAACTGATGTTTTAAGTGCATTGAAAGCTTCCTGGACTTTCCAGCTACTTCCACATTTGGCACTGTTCCTGAATTTCAGACCCTGTAGGTGTCAAAACACCTGAAAAGTCCAGGAAGCTTGAAAAAAAAATTCACAAAAATTGTACAGTTTAAAGGGAACCAACCACCTCAGATGACGACTATAAGCAGTTAATACATGTCCCTGCACCCTACCTACACCGTTCCAGCTATGTTTTTGCTAAGAATATTGATAAATGCAAACCGAAATATACACTTTGTAAACTTACATTCCTGCGTACTTGAGGGCGTCTCCCTCGGGCTCTCGTACTAGAGGGCTGTGCTCATCATGCCTGCTCTCCCCCTCCCTTATGCACGCCCCCTCTCAGCCTGCTATACTGTGTGAGGCTGATTGCGTCATTAAGGGGGCGGGGCTAAATCGCGGCATCCGGTAGTCCCGCCCCTTTATGACGCAATCAGCCTCACATCACTATAGCAGGCTGAGAGGGGCGTGCATAAGGGAGGGGGAGAGCAGGCATGATGAGCAACAGCCCTCTAGTACGAGAGCCCGAGGGAGACGCCCTCAAGTACGCAGGAATGTAAGTTTACAAAGTGTATATTTCGGTTTGCATTTATCAATATTCTTAGCAAAAACATAGCTGGAACGGTGTAGGTAGGGTGCAGGGACATGTATTAACTGCTTATAGTCGTCATCTGAGGTGGTTGGTTCCCTTTAATGTAAGCCGATAGACCATATAGCTGGGGACACTCCTAACCTCCTCCGGTCAGGTGTTTTCCTCAGCCAGTGGGTCTTTCGGCAAGTCGTTTTGGCCCTAAATAAATTGGCAAATTTTTAGGGCCATTTTAAATTCCAAAGTTTTTCCGAAACAAATTCACGTTCACTGACTTTTGGTGGACGTGTTCGTGTTTGTGATCACCAAACCGAATTGGCCAGGCTATTGAATTTGAAATTGGCGAACATGTTCGAGCAAAGTCTGCTCATTACTACTCAAGACATCTGCCAGGAATTTAAAACTTAGGCAGAAATGGGTCTTCCAAATGGACAATGACGCAAAGCACACTGCCAAACTGGTTACAAAGTCACTTAAAGATAACAAAGGAAATATTTTGGAGTGGCCATCACAAAGCCCTAATCTCAATCCTATTGACAATTTGTGGCAAAGCTGAAAAGGCAGATACGAGCAAGGTTACATTGCTCAGTTACACCAGTTCTGTCAGGAGGAATGGGCCCAAATTCCTATCGACTATTGTGAGAAGCTTTTGGAAAGATATCCAAAATGTTTGATCCAAGTAATACAGTTTAAGAGTAATTGTACCAAATACTTGTCCCGTGGAGGTTGCTCTGCAGTCTGTGTGAACTGCTCAGCAGTGTGAGTAGTTCACTGGGAGTAAATTCCCTTCTGTACCTTAAGGGTTTATTTTTGTTGCTTTGGTTCTGCAGTATGAATTGCCGTTGCTGTGTGTATTATGTGATGTGGTTAACTACTTGCCCAGCCTTTAAGTTGCCCATGACCCATCACCTGATGTCACTGATAGAGATCATTCTCTTCATGATCATGAGCTGAGTGGATGCTTTTGTGTTCCTGCTGAAGCCATCCTGTAGCCTTCCTGGAGATTACTAGCAAGTGTGGGAGTTGCTGTGCTTTTCCCAAGCCCTGGGTGGAGGTGAGGGGGTGTTAGCCTAGGATAGATCAGGAATAGGGCAAAGGTGGTGGCCCAGCAGTCCTCACCTTCAGAGGTACTTCTGGGAACAGGGTCAGCTAGGTACCCCCAGTCCAAGGGTCAGACTAGTACTCCTGATTGCCTTTGCCCATCACTGCCTAACTGCTACCTTATCCCCTTGTCCGTTATACCCACCCTGTTACAATACTAATGAAATGTATGTAAACTTGTGACTTTGCAGAAAGTGATATAAAAATGACTTAAACATTCTCTCTACCTTTCATTATTCGGGCAGTTTTCAAATAAATTTAATTATGGTAATTCTAATTTAACTAAAACGGGAAAGGTTTATGCTGATTTCATGTCAGATAGTGAGACAAACATCTATATGTGTCTTATTTCAACTGAATTTATATACTATTTTGTTATAGCCTATAATTCATTGTTTTGTTCTTTATTTCCATTTAAAGAATCCAAAATTTATTATAATAACTTTCCCAGCAACTAATTGGCAGAAGCATGAAGGAGACTATGACCTTAACAGAAAATGGTTTACACCAGAATAGATGGAACTGCAAGGAAATCTAAGTTCAAGAACTCAGAGTTAACTTGCAAATACAGTGTTTGAATAATAAAAAAAAAAGTTGAATAGCAAGTATGATCCAAGGTATCAAACTGGATAATTACAAATCAGGTTATATATCAAAGTCTGCCTACTGCAAGACCAAGGGCAAAATCTGCAAAACATGATCTCTGTCAAACGAGAAATACTCATTACTTGGAAAGAGACTCAGTTTCTTTGATATGATTTGTTGTGCATGTGTCTGTTCAAATTTAGCAAAAAATAAATTTTTTAACATACTAGTGAATCTCAGTGAATTAGAATATCATAAAAAATCTATGTAATATTGCCATGTTTCAGGGTGTTTCTGGGAGCCCGTTTACTAATAAATCAATATTATATTCCCCTTTTAATTTTCTGAAACATTAACAGAAAAGAACACATGAAATAGATCACTCTGTTTGTTAGGACACTATATATTATATACATTTCACTTTTTGTATTGAATTACTGAGCTAGGAGAAAAACAAGGGCAGAATAGTATCTTATCTGATATAACTGAGAAATAGGATGGTGTCGAAAAACACTCACCTTATAGCAGGGGTGGGGAACCTTTTTCTGCTAGGGGCCATTTTGAAATTTCTACCATCCTTCAAGGCCCGCACAATATTATTAACTTGAAAATTGCCCCACTATATTTGTTTAAACTATCAACTTACCCCTACTGTGGTGGCTGGACCTGCTTCCATTTGGCGTGGCTGTGATGTTGATCATTTTGTTTCTCTGCTTTTCCAAGTTTGCTAGAGCCCTAGATATCACAGGAAAGGCTGAGGGCATATACGTCACAGGGAAGGATGAAGCTCGGACATACAGATCACTGAAAAGATTAATTTAAAAGCCAGTCAGTCGGCAAAACATGTCTGCTAGCCTGAGCACTGCTGTCCCCATGAATCTGCCTGAGGGCCACAAAAATGTCATTGAGGCTGGGACCTGAGGTTCCCCACCCCTGCCTTATAGGGTTGTGTGTGACACAACCACTATCCAAACAAATTAAGCTGCAGAGAACAACTCTTAAAGAAGTATGCAGTTGGCTCATGAAACGCGTTGAGAACAATAAAATCTTTGGAACTAAGATATTTGGAACTGGCTGAGATATTGTTTACTGACGGCAGTGCGATCCTTCATCCACCGTCTTCATCCCTCTACATGTGACTTCGGTATTGAATTACTTAACCCCTTCCCGACCTATGACGTTATACAACGTCATGGGCGGGTAAGGGGTGTTTGATGTGAGCTCCGGCGCGGAGCTCACATCAATCAGCCGACATCTCAGCTGATGTGATCAGCTGAGATGTCGGGCTAACAGCTCCGATCGGATCCAGGATCCGATCGGCGCTGTTAACCCATTGGATTCCGCTGTCAATCACTGACAGTGGGATCCAAGGCGCCAGTGGTGGGGAATGCGCTGTTCCCTGCCTGCTCCGGAGATCTCGCGATAGTATCGCGGGATCTCCGGCGCTCACATGACAGCCTGGGGTCCTGGCTAGTCCCTGGATGCTGTCAGAGCGCAGTTTCCTGCTGTGGTTGGCAGGCGTTGCCACCCACAGCAGGTCCGCGATTCTGGGAGATACAGATGAGCTGCAGCTCATCTGTATCTCCCAGAAGCAATCGGACTGTGCAGTAAGGGGCAGTGTAAAAATAAGAATCAATGAAAAAATAAAGTTTTTAAAAACCTGTAAAAAAAAATATATAAAAGTTCAAATCACCCCCCTTTTCCCCCAATCATAATAAAAGTATTAATAAAAGGACACATGTTTGGTATCGCCGCATTCAGAATCGCCCGATCTATCATCCTATTAAATCCGTTAATGAGAGCTGTGAACTCCATAACGGAAAAAAATGGTCCAAATGTCAAAATTCAGTTTTTTCGGTCGCCGCAACATTGCTAAAAATGCAATAACGGGCGATCAAAACTGCGGATCCCCCCAAAAATGGTATCTTTAGAAACGTTAGCTCAAGACGCAAAAAATAAGCCATCACAAAGCCCTAGATCCTGAAAAATAAGAACGCTACGGGTCGCAGAACATGGCGCAAAAAGTCCGTTTTTGTTTCTTTTCAAACTTCTCAATATTTTTTCAGCACCTAGATACCAATAAAGGTATACATGTTGGGTGTCTACAAACTCGTACCGATCCAAGCATCACCCTGTCATGTCGGTTTTACAATATAATGAACATGGCCACTAAAATACCCAAAAATCAAACGTGTCATTGCACTTTTTTTTGCAATTTCACTGCATTTAGAATTTTTTTTGCAATTTCCCTGTACACTATATGGTAAAATAAATGATTGCATATGAAAGTACAACTCGTCCGCAAAAACAAGCCATCATATGTCTATATTGATGGAAAAATAAAAAAGTTATGGCAAGGGGAGCAAAAAACAAAAATGAAAAACTAAAAATTCCCGGGTCATGAAGGGGTTAAATAAATTAACGTTTTGAGGATATTCTAAGTCATTGAGATTCACTAGTATCACTATATTAAATAAAAAAAAAAGATAAACTTCAGAATTCATATACATGAACAGTTCTAATATTCTATTACTGTAAAGAATAGATTTTCTGTCCTAGAAAAGTCAATTTTGTGTACATTAGATTAGTACTTGTTACAGAAAAAATTAACCAACGGTAGGGACCTTTCACATTTGCCTCTGCTGCATCTGCCACATAACGGCCGACTTGCGGCAAGCCCCATTCATTCTCTATAGGATTGCGATCAGGTGCGGCAACGTGCGGTTTTTGCTTTCTGTGGCGCAAAAAAATTGCTTCTAGCAGCGTTTTTTTTTTTTACTTGCCGCGAGTGCCATATTTGCCGGATCGCAGCAAAAACGCACTTGACGCAACTGCCGCAAGTCCCATAGAGAATGAATGGGGCTTGCCGCAAGTTGGCCGTTATGTGTCAGATGCAGCAGATGTGGTAAAATCTTCTGGATCTACGTTTACAAAATCACAGATGTGGAAGCAGCCTTAGGCTGCTTTCACATCAGCGTTTTACACTGATCGCGGCAGTTGCGGTGAAAAAAAACGCAACTGCCGCGATTGCCGCATAACGTCCGCACTTGCGGTTCACTTGCTGCAAAACCCCATACAAAGTCTATTGGGCTTGCGGTAAGTGTGCGGCAGGTACGGCAAGTGCGGTCTCTGCACTTGCCGCAGGTGCGGCCGCAAAAAAAAAAACGCGGTGTGCCGCGGCTTTTTCACGGCCGCACCTGCCGCAAGTGCCGATACCTTACTTGCCGCACCTGCCGCAAGCCCTCATAGCCCCATATGGTCCTTGCCGCAAGTGAACTGCAAGTGCGGCCGTTATGCGGTAATCGCGGCAGTTGCGGTTTTTTCACCGCAACTGCCGTGATCAGCGTAAAACGCTGATGTGAAAGGGGCCTTAGGCTGGGGTTCCACATAAGCCCTCAGTCCGTTTTTGGCTTCAGTTTTCTCATTTTTTTTTTCTAAGTCCAAAAACTGACAGAAAAACGGATTGGATGTAATAAACACCCTGTCCGTTTTTCTCTGGAGCTCCAAACATTGCCCTGTCCATTTTTGAGTCAAAAACGTTGCATGCAACGTTTTTGGCATCATTTAAAAAATGCATGCGTTTTCATGCGTTTTTTTTAACATGGGGCCCTATGGAAACGCATGCCGCGAACGCATGCAAACGCGCACTTGCGTTGCGCATGCGTTCGCGCATGCGTTTTTTAATGAAAAGTCCAAAAACGTTCAGGAGTGCAGGAGGCTCAAAAAGCACCCAGAAAAACGGATTGGTGATGAAATCACTTCCAAAAACGGACTTCTATGTGGAACCCCAGCCTTAGTCAGACAGTGTTACATTTATTATTACCAGATCTTGTATAGATTTACATTTCTCTTACATAGACATCCAAAGGTGTAATAAATATAGTATAATCAATAAATGATAATATGGGGAAAAAAACTCAAATTTTTAACTGATTTAATAAAAATACATTAAATAGTTTTTATAATTTACATCCATTCCAGATAAGCTTATAGTATGCTATGAATAAACAGATGGTGTTAATTCATCAAAGATTTTAAGCCAGAAAACTACCATGAAAGCTTTGAAAAAAGCCAATTTTTTGTGTAAAAGTTATGAAAAACAGTTTGCTTCCTTTGGCATTATCATGACAGTTTTAAGCAGCTTTAATGAAATGGGAGGAGCATGGTAGGAAGCGAAGAAGATCAGGTTGTAGTTATACCCATAAAATTAATTAAAAATGCCAGTAATTCCTACACCAGAAATTCAGTTTCCATTAATGAATGGAGCATTTTTGTCAAGGTGCACTGAGGCACACGGCACGTAGCAGATAAGTCAACTTCATTAAATGGCATGCACCTGTTAATGTGTTTGGCTGTCGCTTCCTGTACAGTCACCATATATTGAATAAAATACCTGTGCAAAGAAAAAAAGTGCAGTGAATTATACCTTTAACTCTATAACTGGATCCTTGGGGATCCCAACCACTGGCACAAACTGTCAGACTAGAGAGTACACCATTTATTTTCTCTAAGGCTGGCTTCACACCACAGCTTCTACCTGTCAACTTCGGTCCCGTGTGAATCGGACCAAACTTGATCAGGTTTTGCCCCCATGTATCCCTATGATGCTGCTATTTATCCTCCGTTTTGTGATTTCCCGGGAATATCCGGTTGTGTTTGGTTTTTGCACCAGACACAAAATCAGAATCTGCAGCATTTTTTGTGTCCTTTGCAAAAAACAAACAAAACTGGATCTTCCTGGATCTGCGGCGATCCAGCGCCCATAACATGGGAGTCTATGGGGGCCGGCAAACAATCGGACCGATTCCCGGAAGCCTTTTAGAGAATAGTGCTGGCTCTGCAATGCAGCCACGCTCATTCAGCACCATGGACAGAGCAGCACTGCAGAGACGGTGCAGAAGTTCAGCACCATGGAGAGCTCCACAGCTGAAATTTCAGCACTGGACAGCAGCAGAGACGTGCAGAAACGGTTCCTGTTTAAAACAAGATGGGAGGGCATATTTGCCCTCAGTTTCTTCTCATCTAGAGATGTCAGGTTCTGTCCGATGCATCCTGCAAAACACCGAATAGAACCTGACAGCTCCAAACCATGGTGTGAAGCTGGCCTAATGTATTTGGCTCATCATACTCCTGTGAAACCTACTTTAACACTGACGTGCATAGCACCAGTCTACATGAATCAGCCCTATGGTCTTTTCACTTGATAAAATAATTTATAATTGGATTTATTATGTTTCTAAACACTAGAGAATATTTAATCTTGTAGAATTTAGATTAGCCATCCCATCCTTGTTGAATTTTCCAAAATATGCGATTTGCAAATCAATTTTTGAATTGCTAATACTGAAGAGCCTCCAATTGTCCTGAAAGCACATTCATTGCACCCTTAAGGCTCCAAACACTGAATTGAACTCAATTTTAAGCTTGTTTATGCAAAAATAGTAGTGGTAGTGATCAAGTGATCTCAACATACATGGTTAAGAGTTAAAGGATGGTAGACAGTGATGCCCAATAACCTGTTTGACAACATATCGCACTGACAGATTATTTATGATTTTTAATATGTAAACATTTTGTAAAATAATCCCTTTTATGGGGGGTTAGATACTTATTTTGCTAGTGTTTATACACAGATGCTGGGTACAAAAAAAGCCTTTTTACTATAGATAAGCGATGTTCGATTAGAATTGTTCACCAATTTCAAATTCGACCTGTCTTGGGCTATGTTCGAGTCATTCGACGATTTCAAACAATTTGCTAATAATCGGTAATTCGAGTTTCTGTTCGATAAAGCTTCGTTCACCAAAAGCTTTACTGACTTTTCACAGTAATGCTTTTGGTGAACGTAATTATGAGTTTCAGTGTCATATATGCAGATCTCCATTTTTTTTTGCTTTGCCGCTTACTTACTGTGGGTGTAGTCCGGTGTATCAGCCTATCAGCACGAATAGAGGAAAGTGTACTTTTTTCACACAAGGATCTGTGTCATTGGCTGGCCATCAAAACTAGAAAAGGGAGAGAGAAGCGCAATAGGGTCTTATCATTGATAAAAATGTGGACTAGATTTAATTAGTCACTCACCTGGAGGGGTTATGTAGCACACAACCAGCGTCAGGACAAAAGGTAATAGCTGCTGCAAGGATCCACACCACAACAGTCAATGGTCAACTCCTTCCTCAGGGAGTGGTAGTCATTCCCTGAGGAAGGAGTTGGGACTAACTCCGAAACGCGTCAGAAATAAACACTATAATGATGAACACCGCCTGATCATTCTGGTCTATGCAGCGCAGGTCCGTATACACCGTCGACCCTCTGCAATTTTGAACTACATTGGCTGGCTATGTCACATGCCCCTGCCATTTTACCCTGTGCGCCATTTTCTCAGTGATGCAGCTCAGTGTCAGACGGCACAGCTGCTGGTGCTGCAGTGTGAAATATAGACCAAGCTAGTTAGATAGATAGCAATTCAATTGCAAGTTAGATAGAGAGATAGTTGATAGGTTTAGGGACTACTTTGAAGAACAGTCCTTTTGAGAGCTTAAAAAGCAGATTTGCCAGGCAGGTCTCTACAGAGAAAGCTAGTTAGACAGCAATTCAATTGCAAGTTAGAAAGATAGTTGATAGGTTTAGAGACTACTTCCAAGGACAGCCCTTTTCAGAGCTTAAAAGCAGTTTTTGCCAGGCAGGTCTGTTCGAGTGCTGTGCAAGCATTTTTTACAGCATCTGGCCAAATGTAGCCCAGTAAATCATTTTTGGCTAGTAAAATTGTATGCCAGGCATTTGTGTAGCATTATTGTGAAGAAAGCTACACCGCCTGTCAGTAATATCCATTTTTTACTGCATCTAGCCAAGCAAATCCATTTTGGCTAGTAGCAGTGTATGCCTGGCATTGATATAGCACTGTTGTGAAGAAAGCTACACCGCCTGTCTGTAATAGCCATTTTTTACTGCATCTAGGCAAGTAAATCCATTTTGGCTAGTAGCAGTGTATGCCAGACATTGGTGCAGCACTGTTGTGAAGAAAGCTATACTGCCTGTCAGTAACAGACACTTTTTACTGCATCTAACCAAGCAAATGCATGTTGGCTAGTAGCAGTGTGACAGGCATTGGTGTAGCACTGTTGTGAAGAAAGCTACACAGCCTGCATCTAGCCAAGCAAATCCATTTTGGCTAGTAGCAGTGTATGCCAGGCACTGGTGTAGCACTATTGTGAAAAAAGCTACACCGCCGGTCAGCAATAGCCATTTTGTACTGTATCTAGCCAAGCAAATCCATTTTGGCTATGGCTAGTAGCAGTGTATGCCAGGCACTGGTATAGCACTATTGTGGAGAAAGCTACACCACCTGTCAGTAATAGCCATTTTTTACTGCATCTAGCCAAGCAAATCCATTCTGGCTTGTAGCAGTGTATGCCAGGCATTGATGTAGCACTGTTGTGAAGAAAGCTACACCGCCTGCCAGTAATAGCCATGTTTACAGCATCTAGCCAAGCAAATCCATTTTGGCTAGATGCAGTGTATGCCAGTGTAGCACTGTTGTGAAGAAAGCTACACCGCCTGTCAGTAATAGCCATTTTTTACTGCATCTAACCAAGCAAATCCATTTTGGCTAGTAGCAGTGTATGCCAGACATTGGTGCAGCACTGTTGTGAAGAAAGCTATACTGCCTGTCAGTAATAGACATTTTATACTGCATCTAACCAAGCAAATCCATGTTGGCTAGTAGCAGTGAGACAGGCATTGGTGTAGCACTGTTGTGAAGAAAGCTGCACCACCTGTCTGTAATAGCCACTTTTTACTGCACCTAGCCCAGTCAATCCATATTGGCTAGCTGCAGTGTGTGGCAGGCATTGGTGTAGCACTGTTGGGAAGAAAGATACACTGCCTGTCTGTAATTGCCATTTTTCAGTGCATGTAGCCAAGCAAATCCTTTTAGGCTACTAACACAGTTTGACTAGGTAGCTGTACTGCAGTATTCTTTTGAAAAGTACCGCCAAACAGTGCAGAAAACACCTTTGGATTGCATCTGCCAAAAACTACTTACCAAAACTATTTAGGCTAGTACCACAGGTTTACTAGCTAGCAGTACTTCACTGTTCCTTTGAAAAGTACCACCACACAGTGCAGAAAACAATTTTGGATTGCATCTGCCAAAAAATGCTTACTAAAACTATTTAGGCTAGTATCACAATTTTACAAGCTAGCAGTACTTCACTGTTCCTTTGAAAAGTACCACCACACAGTGTAGAAATCACTTTTGTATTGCATGTGACCAAAACTACCGTACTTACCAAAACTATTTAGGCTAGTACCACTGTTTGGCCACTCAGCTCTGCTAGTTTTGTATCCATTGTTTTTTGTGCCAACAACTACAGAGTTGCCAATTACTTACTCTCCAAAATGAGTGGTAAAGGTCTGCTGATGGTGGAAAGGGGAATAGGTGTGTTGGAAAGGGTAAAAATCTTTGTGTTCGTGGGGTAGGTGCTAAAGTAACAGAAATATCTGGTGAACAAATACCGTCTTCAAGCCAAACTAAAATGTCTACTTCTTTTCGTGGATGTTCTGATATCATCCCTTTCTTACGCAGCACAGCATCGCTAAAACTGAGATGAGGCCCAAAACAGCAGGTGCTTGAATGGATATCAAGCGATCCATTAAGTGGGCTCTCCTCCACCTTAACTACAACATCACAAACACTCCAGTCCTCAGAGGTATCTCTCCAATCGCACTTGCTTCCTCACAGATCACATGTCTCCAGCCACCCTATTAACTATGGGGAAACACAGATGGGTGAGTCTGCAGAGCTGTTCACTCATACTATAGCCTGGGAATCCGAGGTCTGCTTCAAAGCTTCATTGAGTCAAGACAAGGAAATGATCTGCACCGATGCCCAAAATCTTTGAGAGTCGGATCCAGGCCCAGATGAAGAAGGGTCTGAGCATAATGTAGACCCTCATTCTCAAACTGTAACCCCTGTTGGTGGAGACCATGAGGCAGATGATGATGAGACTCAGATACCTCATTGTACAGACAACTTGACTTTGCGCTCAGGGTAGGAAGAGGTTGGCTCTGACGACTACGAGTGTGAGAACACACAGGGTGATGATGGGGTTGGATATCCCACTTACTGTCAACCCACAGGCAGGCAGTTGATGAGCTCAGCAGAAGAGGTGGAGAAGAATGCTAGTGACGAGATTAGGTTGCAGCTTCCTGGACAGAGACGAAGTCCTGGAAGCACGTCAACAACTGCGTCCTCAGCCACAACTCTACCTCAGGTCCTGAGGAAGGCTATTTCTAAATGTTTTAGCCGAAATGCGATGTTTTATACTGCAATAAAGAAGTTTTTAAGTAACACGGAGACTTCAACTCCTTTCTGGAGGCGCTCGTGGTCATGATTTTTCCTGCAATCTCTCAATGAACCCACTGGCTGGAGACTTCGCTTGTCCGGCACGTAGCTGCAAACCAGGAGGACACAGTTCAGCTCCTACACCATGATGATACATGCGAAACGAGACAACTAATAGGTGAGGAGATTCCCCTCTGATTTTAATCGAACATTATTTGCATCTGAAAATATGGGAAGCAAGTTGTACCACGGTCCGTGCTGCTGAGTCCACAAAATAACCTGGGATGCAAGATGTTGTAGCAGTATACTTCTTTATTCCTTTCTACGCGTTTCGGTGCCCTTCCTGGCACCTTCCTCAGGGATATTACATCAGCCATAGGAGCAGGGAATTTATAGCCCCTTACATTAGCAATTAAGGGTGTGTTCTGTTTACATATGATGTCATCACTGGGAAGGGAAAAACAATTTTGGCGGAATTTCACAGAAATAACATAATAGAACAAGAAAATAGTTAAAAAAACTTGCTAAAATGTACATAAAAATCCTACCAGTAGAATGATATAAAAAACCTCCGTGAAAATTGCAGCAGAAACGTTGCTAAAATATCCAGACTGTCAATGCAAAGAAAAGAAAAAAAAAAAAAAAAAAACATTGGTCACCCAACCTTCAGGGGAGTTGAAGCCATGCATTTGCTGGTTTCATTGTTTTCTCTTGTGACTAATGTTGAGCGCCACCGTCTCACTGATATCAGTGACTTACGATCACTAAACTGCTTTTTCATGAAACTATCCTGTTAAATATATGGTACTATAGTTGTTATAAAAGAATTGCATAGAAAAATTATCAAAATCGTTGTTAAGAAAAATGTTCTTATTTTTGTTTTGTAGGAGGGAATCAAGGAGCGATGCCACTATTAAATATTTATTTAAACAGGATAGTTTCATGAAAAAGCAGGTTAGTGATCCTAAGGCACTGATATCAGTGAGACGGTGGTGCTCAATATTAGTCACAAGAGAAAACAATGAAACCAGCAAATGCATGGGTTCTACCTTTAATAAGATAAGAATCCAGGCAACCTTTTAGCTGTAATTTTTCAAAAGTCTTTTTTAAAGCTTACAGGGGGGATAGAGACATGGGGGACCCCTTCCCTGAATGCAGCGCCCATGCTACATTCAGTGCTGCATTCAGCTTGCCAAACACCAGGGGTTGACAGGTCCTCTTTAATGTGGAATATCTCCTGATGAAAATGTATCAAGTGAAAGAGCTTTTATGTAAAGAGTACTCATGTTAAATACAAAAGATTAAATGATAAACAATAATTTAAAACAAAAATAATGTAAGAGAAAAATAGAAAACCTAAAGTTTGCTGACACTAGTACCCTTTACTGTACATTAAGTTTGTATGGAGACAAATTTTGACTCGCCTTTTTTTTGTTTTTGTACAAATTTGTTAGGACTCATGAGTATGGGGATCCATGGTTTTGTATCTGGCTACTGATGGTAAGATTTTTTCTGATGCTGCCTTTTATGAGTAGTGTTTGTACAAATTTGTTAGGACTCATGAGCATGGGGATCCGTGACGTGGATCATGAGCTTAAGTGTCTTGGCAAATACATGGTCCAATACCCCAAATAAAAGTTTTTTTTTTGTTCATCATAAAAAAACTTTTTGCACTTTTTTATCGTCTGCGGGGCGTCCTATGCAAGCCCAATGGCAAGTCACCTACCACATGTATTGTAAGTAGAGGTGATTTTATCTGCCTGCACCTGGGCTTGTTTTACATAATGGGGTCTGTCTGCATCCTGCAAGTGCAGTGTTAGTTTTTTATCTGGCTACTGATGGTAAGATTTTTGCAGGGAGGATTGTGCAAGCAGTGAGGACCTCTTAATAAGAGGAACCCTTTATACGCCACCACTGCAAGGTAGCAACTGCCTGGCATTGGGGATATTTGTGCCTGTTGCCATGAAATTGCTACGAAATGGCGGTGTGTAAATAGGGAAATTCCTCCCGGTGTCCTACAGTTGACTCAGATACCTGTTGCTGAGCCGAGCTCAAAAACCGAAGGCAACACAAAGGCACAATTGCCATGGTAGTGGCGTCTAAACGGGGCACAGGCATGGATGTTGTGTCACCTAGTGAACTCCCAGGGGGGTGCCACAGTGTCATGGACACCACGCCCCATCAGCGATCATTGGTGGGGGCTACTGTGTAACCATTGGCTGTCCCTTCACAGGGCACCATATTTAAAGAGCTGACCATTCACACTACACAATTGCAATGGCGTCATGTATTAGCCAGTCTTCCTGCGCAGGCTGGCCAATCATGATGCAATTGCGTTCTCCAATCAACGTTTTTGCGTCACGGAATACACAACTCTGTCACGCCTATGTACTTGCGGCGTGAAGGATGTACGCCCATATTCCTTTGTGGTAGCGGCGTGTAAAGCGGGGGAAGGTATTCAACAGGAAGTAAGCCGCAGGATCTGTCAGAACTTCCAGGGAACAAAGATACCTTCAGTTGACAACGCAATGGCGGCGTGTTTATGCGGCATCAGCGATCGGTATCCACCGTTAAAAACGTGCGCGTGCACGTGCGGTGGATATCTGTTGGTAGGCACAGTGGCGGCATGTAAAAGTACCTTTAAGGTACCTTTACACGCTGCAACTGCAGCTGGGAATCATGATGGCGATATGTCGCCCTGGAACCATCGCTATCAAATTGCCTCCCAGTTGCGGCGTGTAATTGGGGAATCGCCTCAACCCGGTCGCCTGATTCCTGAGCACTGCTCTGACCTTCAGTTATAAAATGTTGTTTGAGTATGCTAAATGACCTCAGAAGTTTGATATTTCTCAACTGGGGTATATTAAGTGTGTCATATATGGGTTTTGTGTTAATTCTATATTTATTTGTGCATGATGGGTCAAGAGAAGATTTATTTAATAATGAAGTAATGACAGAGTATTTGAAGGAGGGGAAGATGCCCGAAGAGAGGGAGAGAGTGAAGATTTTGGTTAGGTGAGTATTGATGACTGGAGAGAGAGACTGGAGTAGGTGTGAAGGAATAGGGTCAGTGGTGCATGTAGTGGGACGAGAGGAAGAAAGGAGCCTAGAGACGACTTCTTCTTTGACTGGGTCAAATATGGAGAGTGAGCCAGAGGAAATGTGGGGAAGAATAGAAGTAACAGTGCTTTGAGGCCGGGAGATGATTTCCTGGCAGATGTTGTCTATTTTCTCCGTAAAGTAAGAAGTCAGATCATCAGCACAGAGGTCAGTGATATGGGCCTGCACTTTAGGACTGAGGAGAGAGTGAAAGGTGTCAAAGATTTTTTTTGGATTGTTGGATAGTGAGAAAATCAGGGTGGTGAATTAGGTTTGTTTGGTGAGGCGAAGGGCAGAGTTGTAGGTTCTTAACATAAATTTATAATGGATGAAGTTTTCTGGTGAGCGAGTTTTCCTCCATAGACATTCAGCACTCCTAGAGTGGAATTGGACAAATTGAGTTTGTGATGTGAGCTAGGGCTGTTTTATTCAATGTTTGGAGGTCCTGAGTGTGAGGGGCGCTATTTGGTCCAGGGTACTTCTGAGAGTGTCATTCACAGTCAGATAAGGACAGAAGAAGGTGGAGATTGGGGGACAGTGATGAGAGTAGAGAGTCTGTGAGTGTATGAGGGTTAATGGCCTGTAGATTTCTGGTTGTGTGATAAATAGGAGTGTGCTGTGGTTGGTGAGGATTTGTGAGCATGAAGGAGAGAATGTTGTGATCAGAGAGAGGAAGAGGTAAGTTATCTAAGGAGGAAGTTGAGCAGAGACGGACAAAGACCAGGTCAAGGGTGTTACCGTCTTTGTGTGTCTCAGAGGTTGAGAGCTGTGAGAGGCCAAGAGAGGTGGTTGGAGAAAGGAGCTGGGATGCATATTGGGAAATGGGGCTGTTTATGGGGATGTTTAAGTCTCCCAGAATAAATGTTGGTAATCCTGAGGACAGCCACACAGAGAAATGGTCGAGAAAGTGGGTGAACCTGCGGTGACGGTATACCACCGCTACTCTGAGGGGGAAGGGATGGAAAAGCCCGATAGTGTGGACCTCAAAAAAAGGGAATGATAGTGATGGGGTTGAGAGGATGACCTGGGAAGTACATTGTAGGAACAGGAGTAAGCTACCTCCACCACCATGTCTGTTCCCAGGTCTCAGGGAATGGGAATGTAAGCTGCCATGCGAATTAGCATCAAGGGAAGCAGTGTCTCAATCCTGGATCCAGGTTTCAGAGAGGGCCAGCAGATTTAGAGAGTTAGTGAGAAAGTAGTTGTGGATGAAGGGAAGCTTGTTGCATGCAGACTGTGAATTCTAGAGCGCACAGTTAAAAGAGAGAGATAAAGGTGTGCAGATAATGTTAATGAGGTTAGTAGGGTTTCGATGTGAGGTGGGGGAGGGGTTGAAGTTGGCAGAGGGTGGTCTAGGGTTGAGAGAGATATTCCCTGACAGGAGAAGCAGCAAAACGAGAAAGAGCAAACAGTTTTTTGGATTTGTGACATGGATTATGATGCAATATCCTGGAATATGATGGACTGAGATTATTCAGTAAAGTGAAGATAGTTTCCCACAGCTACCTCACACATTATTATGGACCCCAAAAGTCTCCCATACAATATGATGGTCCCCCACAGCCTCCCATACAGTGTGATGATCCCTCACAGCCTTAAATATAGTATACTTTTTATCCCTTAAACTCACTTACAGTTTTATGGTCACCCCACAGCTCTCATATAGTATGATGATACCCCATAGCTTCCAGTATAATATGATCGTTCCACACAGTCGCACAAACAGTATGATTGCCCCCTTAAAGCCTCCTATACAATGTGATGGTCACCCCACACTGCAAAATTGTTCCCCAACAGCCCCAATACAGTATGATGGTTTACCTATACACTCCCATATAGTATGATGGTCCCCCAAAAGCCTCCCATAGAGTGTGACAGTCCCTCACAGCATGATGGTCCCCCACAGTCCCAATACATTGCAATGGTTCTCTCATAATTCCCGATACAGTATGATGGTCCCTGAACACCCCCTAAAGGTACCTTTAAACGCGGCAACTTTTCTAGGAATTTCACTGGCAACTTATTGGTTGCAGTGAAATCATGGACACATTGTTCCATTTGTACACAGCAACAAGATATAACAATGTGTCCATGATTTCACTTCAACCAGTAAGTTGCCAGTGAAATTCCTAGAAAAGTTGCCGCGTGTAAAGGTACCCTCACAGTAAGATGGTCCCTCTACACAGTGTGGTTAGCCTCCTAATTGTGTGATGGTCCATCACTTCACAAAATTAACTTCTACTCATCTAATCCAGACTCTGCAGCTTTCATCTCCTCTTCTAACCAATCTCACAGTGAATACAGGCAGCATGATAAAGTGACATCATCATGCCACCTGACATCTACTGAGTGATGTCAGCCTTCGGCGGGCCACGGGCTTCTTTTCGGACAGCGACCCGCTGAAACATGTGATGGACCATGAAACCAGTGGTTCTATTATTCATGACAACTATTAATAGTCCTGGTGTCATAGGGATGCTGATACTGTAAACAGCATAGCACACGGCAAATGGCTTCACCAGTCCTTCCGACATTTTCCAGATCTGTCCAATGGCCAGTCTGGCCCTAACTTGAAGTCATCATGAGTTTCTCGCCATGGTCATTTTTGACAAGCAGCAAAATGAGGCATGGCCTAATCTTTGAAGAATTGCAGCACTCAGCATGATAGTGAGAGTAGCTCTGGAGTATAATGCAAAGATTAGTACTGGATAAGTACTGCAATGTATGCAAACAGTAACTCCACCAACAAAATTGAGAGTGCAGCATCATTCCTATTTGAAAAGTTTAGTAAAAAGAAATATTGCATTTTCTGATCATAATTTACTGGATTCAATGAGTTAAATGCTTGGATTAATATATTTATGTTAAATCGGTCCCCATACTATATTGATGATCTCAGAGTGTTTTCTATTCAGACACCATCAATAAACTGTGTGACAGAACAACAGCAAGTGTTCAATTCATCTGCAGTGCCATCACAGGAGCAATGAAGTATTTCATAGTTCAAGTCAATGGGTTGTCAAAGTAAGCATCACCCATTCAGAACTATTAAAGAGCTCAATGCTCTGACCGTGAGGGGACTTTTAATTTAAGTCAAAATCTTCTTAAAGGGCATTGGATAGTATGTTTTCTAAGCCAGACAAACACTTTAAATGTATTCTTTTATGCTAATATCTGGTCTGCTTACTTTTCTGCAACCATAAATGTACAATAATATGCCTGCAAGATATGTTATTCTTGCTTTTATGGTCAAGATTTTAAAAATGACACAAGAACATCTGAAAATGTTACAGAGAAAATATAAAACAAAGCTACTGATTACAGCTTGTTGTATATACTTTAGCATTCAGGCTTTCCAGAGAGCAGAACAATAAATTATAGCCTCTAAGTAGTATTTAGTTTTCAGCTCCTCTGAGCACCCGGTTTTGCCACACTCTATCAATTTCTTGACAGCTCGCTATATTTTTATGCACTAAACATCTCGTTGTTGTGTTTTGGAATGGCGCTGAAAACACAAGCCTATAAATCATAACTCAAACACCTTAAGATGTTAGTAAGTTATTAGAAGCATGTCTCCATTAAGACCACTATGGAATAGGAACAGAGGGCAATAAAATATAGATGTTTAGGTACATGATTTCAAAATGTCAACATTTTAGCACTGCAAAATTCTGAATTAGTAGAAATGTAAAATTACAATCTACACTGTCACAGTGTAAACCCCCAATTAAGTATTTCCAGCACATGGGAATACATACATTCCTGTTCAAAAGTTTGGGGCTATTTAGAAATTTCCTTATTTTTGAAAGAAAAGCACATTTTTTTCAATGAAGCTAATAGTAAATGAATCAAAAATATACTCTATACACTGTTAATGAGCTAAATGAGTATTCTAGCTGCAAATGTCTGTTTTTTAATGCAATATCTACACAGGTTGATAGAGGCTCAGTTCCAACAACCACCATTGCAGTATTTTAATGGTATATTTTGTTTGCTAACTGTGTAAGAAGGCTAATGGATGTTTAGAAAACCCTAGAAAACCCTTGTACAAGTATGTTAGCACAGCTGAAAACTGTTTTGCTGATTAGAGAAGCTATGAAATTGACCTTCTTTTGAGCTAGTTCAGAATCTGGAGCATTACATTTGTTTGTTTCTATGAAACTACCAAAATTGCCAGAAAAAGAGAACTTTCATGTGAAACTCAACAGTCTATTCTTGTTCTTAGAAATTAAGGCTATTCCATGCGAGAGATTGCCAAGAAACTGAAGATTTCCTACTACAGTGTACTACTCCCTTCAAAGGAGAGCACAAACAGGCTCTAACCATAGTAGAAAGAGAAGTGGAAGGCCCCACTTCACAACAAGACAAGTACATTAGAGTCTCTAATTTGTGAAATCAACACCTCACAGCTCCTCAACTGGCTGCTTCGTTAAATAGTACCCGCAAAACGCCCGTGACAATGTGTAACACTCCCGGCAACAGCGGGGATTTGAATCCGTTTTGACACAGTGATGCCACTGGCAGGAAAAATGAGCTTCTGAACAAAGGTAAAACGATAACCAGATTTATCGTAACAAAATTCGCCACTGTTTGTATGGGGAAGAAAAGTGAATAAAAAAAACAGTACAATTTTTAACCCAACAACTCGTACAAACAAAAACATATACCGTATATACTCGTGTATAAGCCGACCCGTGTATAAGCCGACCCCCCTACTTTTGCCCCCAAAACCTGGGAAAATGTATTGACTCGTGTATAAGCCGAGGGTGGACCCCAGCACAGGTATACAGCCCCCAGCAGTGTGGTATACAGCAGCCTCCCCAGTGGTATATACAGGCCCCAGCAGTGTTACAGCAGCAGCCCCAGTGGTATATACAGCAGCAGCCCCAGTGGTAGTATACAGCAGCCCCAGAGGTATATACAGCAGCCCCAGTGGTAGTATACAGCAGCAGCCACAGTGGTAGTATACACGCAGCCCTAGTAGTATATACAGCCCCAGTGGTAGTATATAGCCCCAGTGGTAGTATACATACAGCCCCAGTAGTAGTATACAGCCCGAGTGGTAGTATATAGCCCCAGTGGTAGTATACAGCAGCCCCAGTGGTATATTCAGCCCCAGTGGTAGTATATAGCCCCAGTGGTAGTATATAGCCCCAGTGGTAGTATATAGCTCCAGTGGTAGTATACATACAGCCCCAGTAGTAGTATACAGCCCCAGTGGTAGTATATAGCCCCAGTGGTAGTATATATACAGCCCCAGTGGTAGTATATAGCCCCAGTGGTAGTATACAGCAGCCCCAGTGGTATATTCAGCCCCAGTGGTAGTATATAGCCCCAGTGGTAGTATATAGCCCCAGTGGTAGTATATAGCCCCAGTGGTAGTATATATACAGCCCCAGTGGTAGTATATAGCCCCAGTGGTAGTATACATGGCCCCAGCAGGGCCCCCCTCATAATTTGGCGCCCCCACCTCCCTTTCTGGGCCCCCCCGCATGCAGCGCTGCACATATACATTACCTGTCTAGCAGCTGTCACCCTCCGATGGCGGATCGCGGCTCCCGGCTCCGGGCTCCATCTTCCTCGCTGTCATCGCGACGCCGGCCGGTCACCTGACAAGCAGGAAGTCAGCGAGGAAGATCGAGCCCGGAGCCGGGAGCCGCGATCCGCCATCGGAGGGTGACAGCTGCTAGACAGGTAATGTATATGCGCAGCGCTGCATGCGGGGGGGCCCAGAAAGTGAGGTGGGGGTGCCAGTGAGGTGGGGGCGCCGTACTGACTCGCGTATAAGCCGAGGGGGGGACTTTTCAGCCCAATTTTTGGGCTGAAAAACTCGGCTTATACGCGAGTATATACGGTATATACATCCTGTTGTTCTTACCAGAAGAACAGCCACATATCCCTGGTCCCAGTAATGGGATGTCTTCCCTTGGGCCAATAATGCCACCCACCTCCCCTACATGTATCCAGACTTAAACAGGGTTAATTCCTAAAGGGAAGCCGTAATATGTGTCTCTTCTTCCAGTTCACTATCCCCAATCAATAAACCTTCTGGGACCCCAATATGATCATTTTCAGCTGTACAGATAAGTGAATTACAACCCAAATTCACCTAACAAGGAATAACATATAATATAAACAATATAAACAACTATATTCAATTTTCTCTTTTCTCTTCTGTTACAAGAATAGAGGTGATAGCAAATTCATTTGATAAACAAAAAAAAAATCCAATCCAGACAGGTGGGTGTTTTTGTATTTTCACCACGGGCTGTGGCCTTTCCAAACTTCACACCGCACCATCAACAGTCCTTATCAATATGAACACAGTACATGTCTCACTGACATTTTCCCATAAAGATTAGTCATTCAGGTTGGTCTATACACCTAGCTGACCCTAACTTGTTGGTCCAGTCAGTGAGAATTTAAAATTTAGAAGAAGAATCTGAGGTACCTTATCCTTGTTTAAAGCATAGGGTGCTTTACCCTCCGCGGGCCCGTGTCACACTTCACAAGATGGCTGGCTCCTTCCAATGGTATCCCACTGCTGTGCTTTCCCGCACTCTCCTCCGAACTGGAATTGAGGATTATAGTCCCAGAGGACACCAATCACAGGAACACAAAACTGCTTTTTTTCTCCCTAGACAAAACAGGAGCTCCCAGCATAAGCGCGTTTATTCTTTCCTTGTCTCCATGACAACCAACAACCAGAACAAAACTTTATCAATCCTCAGAAAATTATTTTCCTAAATCCAGCAGCAAAATTGTATTTTTATTTCACAGTTAGTCTATTATTCACATCACAGCCTTCATAAAATTATTTAAGTATTGTTTTGTTAACACTTTATAAAATTTACAACAACAGTGAGTGTCACTGACATCTAGTGGTCAAATATCATCGCCACAGGCGTGGCCTTCACTCACAGTCGCCACCAATAGGCATATTTCTATACACCCTTGTACAAACGTTAACAGTGAAGAGGTGATTCAGGGATGCTGGCCTTCAGGGTAGTGTGGCAAAGAAAAAGCCATACCTGAGATTGACTAATAAAAGGAAAAGATTAATATGGGGAAAAGAACACAAACATTGGACAGAGGAAGATTGGGAAAAAGTTTTATGGACAGACGAATCAAAGTTTGAGGTGTTTGGATCACACAGAAGAACATTTGTGAGACGCAGAACAACTGAAAATATGCTGGAAGAGTGCCTGACACCATCTGTCAAGCATGGTGGAGGTAATGTTATGGTCTAGGGTTGCTTTGGTGCTGGTAAAGTGGGAGATTTGTACAAGGTAAAAGGGATTTTGAATATGGAATGCTATTACTCTATTTTGCCACGCCATGCCATACCATGTGGATAGCACTTGATTGAAGCCAATTTCATCCTATAACAGGACAATGACCAAATTATGCATGAACTATTTAGGGAAGAAGCAGGCAGCTGGTATTCTATCTGTAATGGAGTGGCCAGCTAAGTCACCAGATCTCAACCCCATTGAGCTTTTGTGGCAGCAGCTTGACCGTATGGTATGCAAAAAGTGCCCATCAAGCCAATCCACCTTGTGGGAGGAGCTTCAGGAAGCATGGGGTGAAATTTCTCAAGATTACCTTAGCAAATTAACAGCTAGAATGCCAAAGGTCGCAATGCTGTAATTGCTATAAAGAGAGCATTCTTTGATGATAGAAATGTTTGAAGGAGAAAAATATAAATTTCAAATAAAAATCATTATTTCTAACCTTGTGAATTTCTGGACTATATTTTGTATTCATTGTGCAACTCATTTGATAAATAAAAGTATGAGTTTTCATGGAAAACGCAAATTTGTTTGGGTGACCCCAAACTTTTGAACTGTAGTATACATTAATGCATCACTATTTTACTCTTTTAGTAAAGGGAAGATCCATATTTGTTACTGCTTCTATTTATCTATTCTAAAATAACAACTACATATTACAAAAGCTTTTCTGATATCCAAATCTAAATCAGACCCACTAGAGCATTTTTCTGCACCTTGTCCATTCGCCTTCTCCAGTCACATGCATCATCATTCTGGTATATATGGCCTCACATGGTCTCTGAAGCCCTGCCGGCCATTTTGACATGGGTAGCCAGGGCCCGGGGCTGTTCAGACTCTGTGGGCCCCCTGGCTATGTGACGCAGGTCATGTGACGGGGGTCATGTGATGGGAGTCATGTGACGGGGGTCATCATATACCTGAATTTGATTATTCCAGAAAATTAGTTGCTCAGTGCACACGTTGAGAATTTAGAAGTCTGCAGTGACAGTGTGACTGCAAAGTTTCATCACAAACTTTTACATTTCCTTTAATGCTCCTAACAAATAAAAATATATCAACTTAAATTGTCAGATGGAGCAACACTATTTACATAGCCATATGTCACATAATCTTACATGATATAGATCAGAATCAATAGCTGCACAAGAATACATTATCAGAACTTCCAGCAGTACTAACATTTATCACTAAAACCCTCATCAGTACAGAATCACAGTACCACTTCCCTCATCAGTACAGAAATACATAATCAGAACCACCAACAGTACATAAATACAGCATCAGAACCACCAACAGTACATAAATACACCATTACAACACCCATTAGTACAGAAATACATCACAAGAACCACCAGCTGTACAGACATACATCACCACAGCAACCAGTAGTTAAATACATCACCAGGGCCACCATTAGTATGTGAATAAATCAACAGGACCATCAATAGTTACATAAATGAACCAACAGAACCATCAGTACATGACTAAATCACCAGGGCCACCATTTTTATATGAATTTAAGCTCCAGGATCACCATCAAATTATAATGTCAGGTCAGCCCCTTAAACTGTTGTATTGCATGAAGCTCCAACTGCCAGTATATGCTTAAGAATTGTAAAGGTACCGTCACACGTAACGATATCGTTGCCGATATCGTTTAAAAGTCACGTGTTTTTGTGACGCTTGAACGATGTGGAAACGACATTGTTGATTGTGACACTACAAACGATGAAAGATCAGTCGGCTGATCTTTCATCATTTGATTTGAGGTCCTGTCCTCAAATCAATCGTTGGTCGCCTGGTGTATACGCAGCATCGCTGCGTGTGACACCGGGAGACGACTGATAAGCCTGCTCCCAGTGCCTCTCACAAGCGCTGGGAGCTGGTATCCAAGGTAAACTCCGGGTATCTAGGCAGCGCGCGCAGCCTAGATACCGATGTATACCTTAGTTACCAGCCTCCTCCGCTCAGCGGCTGGTATCTAAGGTACACAGCAGGTAACTAGGAATCCTAGTTACCCGCTGTGTACCTTAGATACCAGCCGGTGAGCGGAGAAGGCTGGTAACTAAGGTATACATCGGGTATCTAGGCAGCGCGCGCTGCCTAGATACCCGCAGTTTACCTTGGAGACCAGCCTGCTCCCGCTTACCGCAGGCTGGCAGCGGGAGCAAGACATCGTGGAAACGATATTTAAATAGTCTCCACGATGTCTCTGGTCCATTGATCGCTGGTGAGTCTGTCTGTGTGACAGCTCACCAGCGATCTGAACGATATTGTTAGCGATCGCGCATGCATGTGATTGCTAACAATATCGTTCATCGTATCCCTGCATGTGACGGCACCTTAAGAAGATACTGGGAGTTGTTGTCATCGGTCATCAGAATGTAGATCACACAGGAACCACAGCACTGATAAGACGCAGGCAGGATCACAAACATTTACATCCAGGTACCTTATATGTGACATCTTCTCCAATTAGAGTCATTATCTTTTTCTTTCTTCATCTTGTCCAGACACTGTGATGACTTTTCACATCCACAGCTCGTGTCTGCAGATTTCCATCTTCTCCCATCTTCTGCAGCACATCCAGGCATGATGCCCTTAAAGATAGTAAAATGATTATAATGCTCCAGAATAATTGCTCCTCTACATTGTTCCATGCACAAAATATGATTTACACACTGTCCCTCTTATGTGACATGCTCTCCACACTTCCCCCTCCTTTCCATAGTGAGCCCCCCTTCACACTGTCCTCTCACACTGTGCTCCCCCTATAGTGCCCAGTCTCTAAATAATGCCCCCACATCACACTCTCCCTCCTCAATATATTATCCTTTCCTTGCTGTGCCATCAAACTGTCACCCCATGGAGTCCCCTCTCTCTTCTACCCCCATACTGTCTCCTCACATATTTGCCTGGTCACACTTCTTACTATCTCCACATATGCTGTCAGTGCCCCATGCCACCCCTCAGATATGCCCCTAACATTCACACATTTTATAAAAAATACATACAATTATTTATACACAGATATGCATGCATACATTACTCAGAACTGTACACATACAGTATGAAGACATGGAGACAAACACACATACAAGCATAAACATACAGGCATTCACATACATATGCATAACCAAGAAAAAAGAAAGAAGACAGTATTTAAAGAGATGTTCATACCAGAAAATAGAGTAGGTATCTACAAAAAAAAGGGACATATAAAAGCATAATGTGATCACACTACTTATTTAGGCAATTTCAGAAACAGAGCCCTGTTAGCATAAATATACAGCATTAGTACAGTAGAATAAACAAGCAACACTGATAGGTGCCAGAGCATGTAGTGCTCAAAGAATTCTATGATAGGTAAAGACCTGGACTATATTCCAGAACTCAGATAAGCTATGGGGATCTTTCCCTGCTGATTTATAGTTTTTTTGGTCATTTTTCTAGTCCTGTATTTACAGGTCTTGATCTTCCATAGAATTCTATGAGCACTATCTGCTCTGGCACTTATCAGTGTTTCTGGTTTATTATATATGTACACATGTAGCCATACACACCACACACATGCAGCCATAAACACCACAAACACATGTAGCCATACACATACACACATGTAGCCATACACATACACACATGTAGCCATACACATACACACATAAAAATTGTGGCTAGAGAAGCAACACACATCGCTCACCCTGGGCTTGTCTGCCATTCAGCCCCTCTATAGCAGGGTCCTCTACTGGCAGTTATGGGGCTGTTCCAGCATACACAGTTATTAGCTGCAGCGTCGGCCTAATAAGTAAATGGTCTGGAGGCCATGTGCAGCTGGAGGAGCGTACAGGCAGGGACTGGCCCCCGCAATCCGCCAGCCTGTGATGGTGCCCGCCACCTCTCCCTACAAGCGCTTTGCCGCACTCTGCTCTGGAGGATGAGCGTGCTACATATGCACGCCTCAGGACAGGGCCCAGGTGCAGCCACAGCCTTAAAGATCATCACCCTGCTCCAGCCGCAGGATGAATTTACTCTGTCAGCCTTTCTGCAAAGTTAATTCACTTGTGGCCATATCCCGCACTAAGAATAACCATGGCCGATGGTGAATAAACTTTGCGGGTGTGGGGTGGCCCTGAACTGTTGCTAAGTGACCAGCCCAGGGGGCAAATGCCTCCCTGCCCCCCAGGCCCAGCCCGCCCCTGGATAGCACTGCTGTCAGAGTGCGGCAGGCAGCAGCAGTGCAGACAGTCTGTCACAACAGTGGCGGATTATAATGGGGCAATTTACCCAGGGCTGCTGGGCCGCCCACAGATTGACCTCGTTGTAATCCGCCACTGCTAATGAGGGTGGAGTGCCGCTCATTTTGAGCATATTGATTATTTTAATATTCATCCACCCAAATTTTGCCCAGATGTTCGCAATCAGCTTTGCGTTCAGTGAGGAAAAGCTGCTCGCATTACACATAAGCCACAATCTCAGTTGATTTTTTCAAGGGCTGACTAGCGAAGACCAGAGACGAAACTTTGAAAGAGAATCGAGAAGGCTGGTTTCTTATGAATGACATGCTGTCACTATTTCAGACAAGACAGAGCGCAGTAGGGAGAAGAGTTAAATCTGTTATAGACTCTGTGTTGTCAGATTAATCAAATTAATAAACTGCTGCTCACCTGGTTGGGTTGGGTAAAACACAACCCCTATAAAGTACATATATCATCAGATAGCTGCCGCGGTCCCAAAATCAGAGATACATGGACATAAAAAAGAAAAGGGTTAAAACACGCTGCTATCCTTCAATGATGACACTTTTTCAGCAATCTTCAAGTGTGATTTATTTTGAAGCATTTCAGAGATTTCCTCCTTCATCCGGAATTCATCACATAGTAATAGGGAATCTCCAAAATGCATCAAATTAAATCACACTTGAAGATTACCGAAAAAGAGTCATTATTGAAAGATAGCAGCACATTTTAACCCTTTCCTATTTGATGCTGCCATTCTAGCAGAGTATTACCATATTAAAAAGATCCCTCATGGATTGAAGGTCAGTTTAAGATCCACTCTGTTTACAGATTATATGATATTTTGAGATGCTTTTGGGGAAATCTTAAATAAGTGTTCAATAGATCTAATGTTATCAGATGTGGATAAATGTAGTTAGAAGTTACCAAGTATGGACGGTGTTCACAGACCTGCGCTACACTGTGCATCGGCTTTATCCACTTTTCTGGATCACTTGGAATAGCCCAATTCTTCAGGTAACTCCCTGTGCAGCCGAGTTTCCAATCCAAGGATCAAGTGATCCAGAAAAGCGGATAAAGCGGGTGCACAGTGCAGCGCAGATCTGTGAACACCGTCCATCCTTGGTAACTTCTAACTACGTTGATCGTTTTTTGGATGTGGACCATGCGGCAGTCATCTTCTCATACCTTGACGCTGGTTGTGTGCTACACAACCCCCCAGGTGAGTGGCTAGTCAGATCTAGTCCCGACACTAATAAATGAGAAGACCCTATTGCGCTTCTTTTTCCCTTTTTGGGTTTTAGTTACTGTGGATAGACGCATTATAAAAAACAGTTAACCAATATATCAAAATGAGTTATTGCGCTCACACAGTACCCTAAAAGCTAGTTTTGGAAAAACAATAGTAGATGTATTAAACTGAAGCTGAGAATGCCCACAGTTCTAATATAATAATAATAATAATGAACTTAGTTCAACTGGTAACAGCAAAGATGTACAAAGGGTTCCTTAATAATTACCTTAATTAAAGATAGAGACTGGGGATGCTAGAATCGATTGATGTTCAGGGAAAAAGGTGGAAAACATGATCAACACTATATGCAAAATAGACATATAAAGATCATAAGCCCCCCAAACAAATGATAATATATGGAGATATTAGTCATCTAGTTTCTCATATACACCTGCTATACAGGTATAGGTTTATGCCACGATTACAAATAGAGATGTAGATGTAGATGTAGTAGTCAGCGGGTGGAAGTAGTGTCCTGTCAATAGTAACCACAAATGTAAGGCTCAACTTATCAATACACTACAGTGCTCAGCCTTGACCCTCATTGCACCATATACCTCTGAAAACTGAGTTCTGCTTAAGATAGCAAATTAAGTGTTACACATGTAACAACTAGGGCAGTTTGCTTAATGCACATCAATACCCACTCTCCACTTCTAGAAAAAAAGTGGGAAGAGTGCCAACTGAACAATATTAAACACATATGTCACCTGACTATGGAGAGTCAAAGCAGTGATTAAAGTTACCTCTTGCATCCCACAATCCCATAGTACTAATGTGGAAAAAGGTTGTGAGGACGTGAGCATGCTGTAAGGCTGTCTCTGATAAGTGCGTTGGCATTTAGGACCCGCGGCCGGAAGCATGCCTGGATACCAACCACACACGCGGGGAGATTGAGCAAAGCTGCAGGTGGGTGATGTCACTACCAAGAAATGGTCACAAGGCTCCGGAAGCCTGTGTATAGCTATAAACTTAATTCACCTATCTGGTGATAAAGATGTAATGTCTGCTAAAAATAAGATGATTATTACAAAATATTTAAAAACTTTTTATTTAAAAACTACTGCCTCATTTGAAAAGCCTCATCCACAACGACATCAAAAGGCATCGGTAGTCCATCTGTGTGCGGAAAATTGAAATATTTCTTATATAACTGATGTCTCACTAAAAAATCTGGGAGTCTTTTGATCTGCCATAGGAACCAATGTCGACTGCTACAAAACGATATTGGGAATCAGCAATAGCCATTAATAGAATGGAAAAATACTTTTTATAGTTGAAATATTCTGAGCTACTTCCTGAAGGTTTAATAATACTTACCGTATATGCTTTCCATCAACAGTACGTAAGCAGTTTGGAAAATCTGTGAGTCCTGAAACTCATCAGCAATGAGTGACATCAGTAATAAAAAGAAAAATATTATATTTTCAATTTCTACAAGTCTTACTTCATGTAACACACATAAACCACTCCTCCACAACTCCTTTTCATACTTACCATAATTCTTAACAGTTTTTATAATCATATGAGGAAATCTATATTAATCCCATATATATATATACCGTAGTTCTTTTTCTTATGTCACAAAAGGTATGCTCTGTAGTGTCGTATGAAGGTAAGCTCTATAACATGTTTGATGGGCTGATTATTCTTTTGAACAGTACATTAATAATATTTTGCTAGAACTATATAATCTTTTTAATTTGGGAACTCTCACTTAAAAATTCCATATATAACTTGTATAATATATTGGTGTGAGCCACACATAGCAACCTACACCAGGAGTCAGCTGGTATGGCGAATGTAGGGTTTAGCGAACTGGTTTTCTTCACCATAGTTGCCAAGGTTGCTTGTACATTCTCCTTGCGGGGATATGACTTGCGTACCACTGGTCACTAGTTGCTCTGAGGAGGCTTTTACATACCAATCCTGTTTGATGAGCACATAGTGCGATCTATGAGTAAAGTGATGGGTAAAGTGAGTACCAGGATATATTCCTTTAAAGGTGCTAATTTATGGGTCTATAATCAATATACATTATGATAAATATACTTTTGGCACTTTATGGTTATTATAGTAAGCCCATTTATAGTTCTATAAAGATTTATGCTCCATCATGAACAAATAAAGGAAATGGGCAAGATCGCTAATGAGTTTTCCTGTAGTGACACACTGGTGTCCTTATACAAGACGCTGAACACTGGACTTCTGTTCTTTAGGCGCATGTGCTGGAAATAGAGCTTACCCTGGTGCGACCATAGAAGTAATACACGTCGGTCATGCGTCGTGCGATGTCCGGAAACACCAAGATCAGCGTTTTTCTCATAATGAAGCCTTTGGTAAATGCCCTGACATGGAGGTATTTGATAGTACACAGCTGCACTTTATGAATTATTTTAACACAATCACAGGAATATACACAGTGAGGGCACTTCCCCCATAAAGGTGATTTTTTTTTTTTTATAATGCACTTTCTCAATGTTAATGGTAAAATAATTTGTGCACTAAAGGGATTTTATGATATCTGTATTTATATGTGCATTTTTAAGATTGAAATGTTATACTATAATTGAATGTAATTTGTATCACTAGTATATATGTTCACTCAGTTTGTATCACTCTGTGCTTGACAAAGACTGGAATAGGCCAAAATGTCACTGCTCCACATGGGCTAATAAAAGTCCAGTTTTTTATATTTCTTTGAGTGCTACCTTTTATCGCTTTTATATCTTTATTGCATTGAATATGGCAGTTTGAGGCTCTGCACTCACACTTTGATTTGAGTTTGGTGCTGTTCCATTTTTTTCGCTGTATTTATACATATAGATATATATTTTTTCTGGATCAGTTATTCACATCGTTTGTGGCTCAAGTCTATCAGAATGTTATGATGAAGTCTTTTCCCTTTTCTTCAAGTTTGTTACCTTTGTCTTCCTTTTCATCATGTTTTGATTCATGCACTTTTAGCACATGGAGGATTATTGACCTGGACACTATATAGACACCTCTGTATACTGACAGAGCTGTATATTACTTTTCCTGAAGAAGGGGAAAGTGTGGGCCTGAAATGTGTAGAAATAAAGTCAATATTCATTGTATTCTAATTGGATTCATTTTGTCCTGACAGTGCGGCACTACACAATCTTTTCATTTAGCTCTTCATTAAAATATAGCTGGTTGTTAGACAGCCACAAGTCTGCCTGCTACAACCCATAATCAGGTTTTTGAGATACGAAACTCAATAAGCCTAGTGCACGGTGTACACACTCACATTTTGGTAAATGAAGCCAACACTAACTGGTGTACACTTCTGGAATGCAGGTGTTTTATAGAGCTCTGCCACACAGGTCCCACTAAAGAGTCCCCAGACAGAGCCTTTTAGAACAGTACCTCCCAATGGAACCTATCACTGTCCCTCACGCAAATAGCATCCTATCCCTATTCTATTCACAACAAAATGGCTGTGCAACCCATGATCTAATCTTTACACAGCACAATTTTTATATATTTTACTGCATACCAGAGCTGTCCAGCATCTCAAAGCTCCTGAAATAAGGAGCTGTGTCTGTACTGTACGCCAAGTCGTACAAAAAATTCTTAGAATGCCTCTGTCCATGGTCCTGACAATCAGGATGTTATTACTGTAATAACAGAACCATGGACAGAGGCATTCTAAGAATTTTGCGTATGCATTTAGCATACAGTACAAACACAGCTCTTGTTCAGGAGCTCTCAGCTGCTGGACAGCTCCGGCCCACAGTTAAAGTATATAAAACTGTCCCGACAATTAGCCGCTGTCAAATGAACAAGATATAAACCCCTGCACAGCCAGGATGTCATGACAGCATGTGTCCAAAGAGTATGGGCACTCTCTGAACACATGTTGTCATCACATCAACATTGATTTAACCCTTCTGATACCGGGTTATTAATCCCCTCTGCAGCCTCTGCACGGACATGTTGCATAGAGCCTGCAGAGGGGGTTAACATGCTGATTAACCCTTATTACTTTAATATTTTGTCAGCGGCTGTGTTTTCAACAAAGATGTTTCAGCGCTGCTGTGACAGCGGGGATGCATTATTGTTATTATACCGGGAAATCGGCTTTAACAGCCACAAAGTTTAAAATCATAGGCAAATGCTGTTCGCGAACCTGAAGTTTACTTCAGGACCACGGACAGCATCACACTGACATGCAGCATACACACACTCATGCAGCACACTCGCAGCACACTCACATGCATACAGCCATGCACACTCACCACACGCACCACACACACCCAAAACATGCATTTCACTCGCATCACTGTCATGCATCAAATATGCTCCGTGTTTGATGCATGACAGTTTGCCTTTAGCCTTAGTGTGATTGTCGTTTCTTTCACTAAGAAACTGGGTCCTGTTTATAGTAGACCACCATTTTCTATTGCTTTTTTTTAGTTTTATTTATTTATTTTTAACAAATTATAGTAGTTATCACTTTCTCTGTTTCAACTGCTGTGAAAACCCCCTATTGACAATAAGTAATAATATAGGTTGCTTTGGCTCTCGTGAAACCTTGACATATTTATGATCAGTACTTCTTTTTCTGTCAAAGTAAATTCATAAGAATACTTGGCATGATTAATAATAAGCAATTATCATGCAGTATATTATTTCTCCTACTTGGTAATTAACCAAATGTATTTTTCAAATTTATAATGGCAAATTAAAACTATTTTGTTGTGAGTCCAATGGAAGATCATCAAGGCAATAGATTCCTATTTTATACTCAAATTTTATGGCATTTGAATTATTTAAAAATTTTGCATGTGCATAAATTTAAATGATTATGTGGGAAATTATTCTCTGGAAACCTTGCAGGATATTTATTTTAGGATGTAGGAAAAGGTAGGGAAGACACTGGGGCTGGCTAGGGGGTATCCATCTGGAGCCCTTTGATACCCTAAGTTATGCTGCTTAAGAGACCACTAGGGGGTTCCGCGTTACTTGACCACCCTAATTATAATAGTAGGCATAAATTTATAGTTGTAGGGTCCCGCGCTCACTTTCACCTTCTTATTTTGATATAAATATGAGAGATATTCACGGTATTGACTAAAAGTTATTTTATTGGATTCATAAAAAACTAATTAAAACCATATATTCATTATTATGATAGCCAGTCGGCTTATCTCAAACACTTTTTGCTCAAAACATAGAGCTGATAGGTGGTTTTGGATCCACTGTAGATTCCTTCTCCCACATTTGTTTCCTGGATCTTATTAAGATTGCATGATATCCTGTTCCTATAATAGAAGGGATTATTATTAATATCTAATTCAGATATTTATCTTTGCTCTATGTTTATTGTACATACATCTCCTCACCTCTAACCTTCAGTGTAGTCTTTACTTTCTGTCACTATCTTCCTCTGTGCACTTTTTCTTTGCAATATAGGGATTTTACATGAATTAGTTGTATAAGTACCATATATTTATGTAACTTTGGTATTTTTGGTATTTTTCACTCTTATACTCCACCTTAGACGAGGCTTCTTTAAGGTTATATCTGTCCCTATATATGGCTACTTCCTCTGCAATCCAGTATAGACTTCACAAAAAACATATAAAAATTTAAAACCTGTAAAATGATCAATTATTCCCTATATTACAAGTTACTATATCAATAGATGGTTTATAAATTATGGCACTTGATCACTCACAGTTTACTGTCTTCCATATACTGTGTTTGTCCTCTGCTGGAAAAACATCTTTTTCATTCTCTCTTTTCTTGCTAGTCTGTAGCATAAGATAAGATAAGATAAGATAAACTTTATTGATCCCGGAGGAAATTACAGTATTACAGCAGCAGAACAAAGATCAAGAACATTACACACTTTACAAAATAAGTCTATATGGACAGCAGATGCAGGTAGACTGGTACATGTACCTCACCTATTCCCCCCCTACCCTTAGAACTTCACTTAGTCTTGGGATGCTTTACACTTATACATTTGTTAAACATCCCCACAGCTGTCTGAACAAACGATTTTCTGTATCTTTCCTTTTTACACATTAGTTGGATTAGACGCTTGCTGAATGTGCTCTTCTGCTTCGCAAACA
The DNA here is from genome assembly GCA_033576535.1 of Allobates femoralis. Lineage (NCBI taxonomy): Eukaryota > Metazoa > Chordata > Amphibia > Anura > Aromobatidae > Allobates > Allobates femoralis. Next base: position 241,388,069 of record JARQOC010000003.1, read on the forward strand.
GTTCAGAGAGCGGGTGTGTATTGTTGCTCATTATAGCCTTGCATTTCTTATTAATTCTATCCTCTAATAGCTCCTCGAAAGTCCTAAGTTGTAGACCCACTGCCGCACTAGCCTTCTTGATAAGTTTATTCAGCTTATTAGCGTCAGCTGTGCGCACACTACTACCCCAGCATATTATTGCAGCAAAGATTGCACTCGCTACAATAGATTGGTAGAACATTTAAAGCATTTAGCTACACACATTAAACAACCTTAACTTCCTTAGGAAGTAAAGTCTACTCATCCCTTTCTTGCAAACCTTCTCCACATGGCACCTCCAATCAAGCTTGCTGTCCAGGTGAACCCCCAAATATTTGAAATTCTCCACCATCTCCACATACTGACCATCAATAGGGATAGGTAAGCAATCTTTCATGCACCTTCCATAACTCAACACCAACTATGCAAGTATGCAAGTATAAATAATGATAGATAATGCTCCTTGTCTAAAAGACCTCACTAATTTGTATAATGTCTGTGACGAACTAGAATGCAAGTATAAACAATGATTCACAGTATCCTTTATACACATCAGCACCTCTTATCTGTCCATTCTACATAAATTGTCACTGTGCTGGCTCAATCTTATAGTAATTAACTTAACACCTTGCTTCTTTGTATAGTACTGAGTACTCACGGTGATGGCTTTTTCCATAATCCCCCTGCTGTTTGTTTCCTCTCCTCCACTCAGCTGTGCATCCCCCTCTGAAGCGCCGTCTCCTTGGTGTACTGGAGCGGTGATAGGGCTTCTAAATCACGGTTGTCAGTCTGTGTGCTGTGAGCGGCGGCGTGCAAGCACCGTGGCCGGTGGTGCTGTGCCCGCCCTCCTCTCACTTCCTCGTACGTCACCGTCACATCGCGTCAGCGTCAGCATCAGGTGACCACGGGGCGGAGTAGTGTTCTGATCGCTAGCGTAATTGGCTGGCAGGGCTGTCAATCTCCGACGCGTTTCGTAAGAGGGTGTCTTACTTCCTCAGGGTTGACACCCCCTGCCTACATCCTATTACTTATAGGGGATTGATTGGATTGGTCCATAGTCACATGGTTCAATGCAGCCAATCACAGTCCTGTGTTCTCGTTTCTATCACTACCAGCTAAACAAAAACAATCCTTTATCTTTACTATTAGTGCTGTGAAGTTCTCTTAGTGCCATTCTCAGTATCTATAACTTTTTACTTCTGCCTGTATTTATTGTTTATTTTTAATCCTTTTTCTGCAGGTTCTCATCCTGTATTTCCTATAGCAAGAATATGATGTTACTCTTATAGGTTCTATGTGATTCCAGTCTGGTTTGCACCTTATTTTATGTTTATTTATAGTGTATCCTATTCATTTCATGTCAGGGCTTATGTGAGTATCTACAGCTGTATTTCATTCAATATACCATATTATTAGTCATTAAAACCAAAAATTTCTATATCCTGATTTAACCCCATTGGTGCCATGGATTGTAGTTCATAGATCCATTTTGTCTCACATCTACTCATTTTTGCTATATGATTGCCTCCCCTATAGTTCTTCTCCACTTTCTGAATGGCCATAAATCTGGTTGTTTTTGTATTCCCATTATATATTTCTTTAAAGTGCCTACTCAGAGGATGCCCAAGGAAACCTTTCCCAATATTCCTAATATGTTCCTTCATTCGTTCAACCAATGTTCTCGACGTCCTACCCACATAAATTTTGTCACAGGGGCATATAATTATATAAATGTCACTGACACTGACAATGACAGGAGTGTCATTTATATAATTATATGCCCCTGTGACAAAATTGCCAGCCAATTACGCTAGCACTAGTGATCAGAACACTACTCCGCCCCGTGGTCACCTGACGCAGACGCTGACGCGACGTGACGGTGACGTACGAGGAAGTGAGAGGAGGGCGGGCGCAGCACCGCCGCCCACAGTGCTTGCACGCCGCCACTCACAGCACACAGACTGACAACCGTGACTCAGAAGCCCTATCACCGCTCCAGTACACCAAGGAGACGGCGCTTCAGAGGGGGATTCACAGCTGAGTGGAGGAGAGGAAACAAACAGCAGGGGGATTGTATGCAAAAAGCCATCACCGTGAGTACTCAGTACTATACAAAGAAGCAAGGTGTTAAGTTAATTACTATAAGATTGAGCCAGCACAGTGACAATTTATGTAGAATGGACAGATAAGAGGTGCTGATGTGTATAAAGGATACTGTGAATCATTGTTTATACTTGCATTCTAGTTCATCACAGACATTATACAAATTAGTGAGGTCTTTTAGACAAGGAGCATTATCTATCATTATTTATACTTGCATACTACAGACTAGCAAGAAAAGAGAAAATGAAAAAGATGTTTTTCCAGCAGAGGACAAACAGAGTATATGGAAGACAGTAAACTGTGAGTGATCAAGTGCCATAATTTATAAACCATCTATTGATATAGTAACTTGTAATATAGGGAATAATTGATCATTTTACAGGTTTGTTTTAAATTTCTATATATTTTTATATGTTTTTTGTGTAGTCTATACTGGATTGCAGAGGAAGTAGCCATATATAGGGACAGATATAACCTTAAAGAAGCCTCATCTAAGGTGAAGTATAAGAGTGAAAAATACCAAAAATACCAAAGTTACATAAATATATGGTACTTATACAACTAATTCATGTAAAATCCCTATATTGCAAAGAAAAAGTGCACAGAGGAAGATAGTGACAGAAAGTAAAGACTACACTGAAGGTTAGAGGTGAGGAGATCTATGTACAATAAACATAGAGCAAAGATAAATATCTGAATTAGATATTAATAATAATCCCTTCTATTATAGGAACATGATATCATGCAATCTTAATAAGATCCAGGAAACAAATGTGGGAGAAGGAATCTACAGTGGATCCAAAACCACCTATCAGCTCTATGTTTTGAGCAAAAAGTGTTTAAGACAAGCCGATTGGCTATCATAATAATGAATATGTACATCATCTAGTAACAATTTTATTGATATAGTATGTACGGTTTTAATTAGTTTTTATGAATCCAATAAAATAACTTTTAGTCAATACCGTGAACATCTCTCATATTTATATCAAAATAAGAAGGTGAAAGTGAGCGCGGGACACTTCAACTATAAATTTATTTTAGGATAGTAGAGTCTTATTTACAAAGGATTTATCAAATTTAATCTAATACAGATGAAGCAATAGCAAGGTTGAGGGATGGTTCTTTTAAAAAACCCTTTTATACCAATTGAGATATAAGTCCATTGTGCAAACATCTCAAAGTATGCAGTAAATGGAGGCTGTTGTATACACAAGCATTCATCACCCATAGACTAGCTCACAAATGCATGTCATGTGCTGCTCATGAACTTTTCATGATGTATCCATTAAACGTATGGCATAACTGTCTTTATTTTTTGTTTACAATCTTTAATTGAAAACTTTTAGAGCATGAACAGAAGTTATATAACTCCAGCACTATATGTACTATATATGCAGTGCATACAAACCCGAAATCAATCAGCAATTTATTTAATGCAGCCTTCAGTCAAGAAGACCTTGCAGAGGATTGAGGATGGGTATGAGGGAGAAATAAAGATGAAGTCCAGATACGTGTTTGTGGTTTTAATTCTAATAAAATGTTTCCTCTCTGTGTTGTGTCTTCTTTACTATTTATCAAAGTAGAGAGAGACCCTGCAGATACAAATGGGCACACCGAAATAATATTAAAATTGACAACTTTATTACATATACTAACAATGTGGCTCTTGATCCACATTGTTTAAATTGCTTATAATTGGTGTTTTTGTGTTGTTAATATATATGTCATAAAGTTTTCATTTTTTAATATTATTTTGGTGTGCGCATTTGTATATGCAGGGTCTTCCTCTACCTTGATTGATGATTTTCACCTAATGGCACCCTCTTTTGACTTGTTGCTGTGCATCTCTCCTTTTATATAAATATTCTTTATTATTTAAAGACCAAAAATTTAAAACCTTTATTTCCCCCCTGAAGCTAGAGAAAAGGAGTCACAAACTATGTGATCCAATGCATAATATACTTTTTTATTTAACATACAATCAAACAAAGAATTACATGAAAAATACCCCCGTGAAATGCAAAATGACTGGGGAGTGGAAAACCACTCGAGGAAGGTACACATAAAAGAGATAACCACTGGAATGAAGAGGGGGTTGCTAACCTGATCCCAGACAGTTCACAAAAAATCTCATCACAGTGGAACCCTATATCCCACCCAAGCTTGGGAATGGCCTAGTCCCAAACCAGAGTCCCAGAGTCAGACTATAAGACCATATTATAATAACACTAGTAAAAAGGCCCGATGCAATTGCATCGGGAGCACGGTGAAATGAATTGTGTGTATACAGGTGGGTCAGTGGGTATCAGAGTATAGAGGCGGGTCAGTGGGTAGTAGAGCATCGAGGCGGCTCTGTGGGTAGCAGAGTATGGAGGCGGCTCTGTGGCTAGCAGAGTATAGAGGCGGCTCTGTGGTGGAGGGGTGAGGAGAGATGCGGCTGTGTGGTGGAGGGGTGAGGAGAGATGCAGCTCTGTGGTGGAGGGGTGAAGAGAGAAGCGGCTGTGTGGTGGAGGGGTGAGGAGAGATGTGGCTGTGTGGTGGAGGGGTGAGGAGAGATGTGGCTGTGTGGTGGAGGGGTGAGGAGAGAAGCGGCTCTGTGGTGGAGGGGTGAGGAGAGATGCGGCTCAGTGGTGGAGGGGTGAGGAGAGATGCAGCTCTGTGGTGGAGGGGTGAGGAGAGAAGCGGCTGTGTGGTGGAGGGGTGAGGAGAGATGCGGCTGTGTGGTGGAGGGGTGAGGAGAGATGCGGCTCTGTGGTGGAGGGGTGAGGAGAGAAGCGGCTGTGTGGTGGAGGGGTGAGGAGAGATGCGGCTGTGTGGTGGAGGGGTGAGGAGAGATGCGGCTGTGTGGTGGAGGGGTGAGGAGAGAAGCGGCTCTGTGGTGGAGGGGTGAGGAGAGATGCGGCTCAGTGGTGGAGGGGTGAGGAGAGATGCAGCTCTGTGGTGGAGGGGTGAGGAGAGATGCGGCTCAGTGGTGGAGGGGTGAGGAGAGATGCGGCTCAGTGGTGGAGGGGTGAGGAGAGATGCAGCTCAGTGGTGGAGGGGGGTGAGGAGAGATGCAGCTCAGTGGTGGAGGGGTGAGGAGAGAAGCGGCTTAGTGGTGGAGGGGTGAGGAGAGAAGCGGCTCAGAGGTGTAGGGTTGAGGAGAGGTGCGGCTCAGTGGTGGAGGGTGAGGAGAGAAGCGGGTCAGTGGTGGAGGGGTGAGGAGAGAAGCGGCTCAGTGGTGTAGGGTTGAGGAGAGATGCGGCTCAGTGGTGGAGGGGTGAGGAGAGAAGCACACAGTATATACATACATGAGACATTGTATAGACAGACAGTATGCAGAGATTACAGAGATTATACACACAGTATACACACATTACAGACAGTATACACACATTACACACAGTATAGACACATTACAGACAGTATACAGAGATTACACACAGTTTAGAGACATTAGACAGAGTATAGAGACATTACAGACAGTATACAGAGATGACACACAGTATAGAGACATTACAGAGAGTGTAGAGACATGACACAGAGTGTAGAGACATGACACATAGTGTAGAGACATGACACAGAGTGTAGAGACATGACACAGAGTGTAGAGACATGACACAGAGTGTGCAGAGACATGACACAGACAGAGTGTGCAGAGACATGACACAGACAGAGTGTGCAGAGACATGACACAGACAGAGTGTGCAGAGACATGACACAGACAGAGCGTGCAGAGACATGACACAGACAGAGTGTGCAGAGACATGACACAGACAGAGCGTGCAGAGACATGACACAGACAGAGCGTGCAGAGACATGACACAGAGAGTGCAGAGACATGACACAGACAGAGCGTGCAGAGACATGACACAGACAGAGCGTGCAGAGACATGACACAGAGTGTGCAGAGACATGAGACAGACAGAGTGTGCAGAGACATGAGACAGGCAGAGTGTGCACAGACATGAGACAGGCAGAGTGTGCAGAGACATGAGACAGGCAGAGTGTGCGGAGACATGAGACAGGCAGAGTGTGCAGAGACATGAGACAGGCAGAGTGTGCAGAGACATGAGACAGGCAGAGTGTGCAGAGACATGAGACAGGCAGAGTGTGCAGAGACATGAGACAGGCAGAGTGTGCAGAGACATGAGACAGGCAGAGTGTGCAGAGACATTGGACAGGCAGAGTGTGCAGAGACATGAGACAGGCAGAGTGTGCAGAGACATGAGACAGGCAGAGTGTGCAGAGACATGAGACAGGCATAGTGTGCAGAGACATGAGACAGGCAGAGTGTGCAAGGACATGAGACAGGCAGAGTGTGCAGAGACATGAGACAGGCAGAGTATGGCAGGGGTTAAAAAAATGTAAATAAAGTTTATGCTCACCTCACCCCGAGCTCCCGGTGGCTCCCGGTGCCTGCAGAGCTCTTCTACTGCAGTTCAGGACCTGCGGTGATGTCAGAGTCACGTGACCCGCGGTTACCATGGAGTAAGCTGGTGTCACGTGACTCTGACATCACCGCAGGTCCTGTACTGGTGTAGAAGAGCTCTGCAGGCACCGGGAGCCACCGGGAGCCTGGCGGAAGACGGCGGGAGACGGCGGGGGCTCGGGGAGAGGTGAGGAAATTTTTTTTTTTTTTACAGTAGTGCGGCTACGGCTCGCGATGACGCTGCGTGTCATCGCTCGCAGTACCGCAAAGCATCTTGGGATTCGGCTACAATGCCCAAATTCCCAACTGCCAATTATATGAGTAGATGTTATAGGTGAAATTACCTTGAGACATGGTGGGTATAGAATATGCTGGATATGCTGGAACCAAGAGAGCAGGCACCCTTCCTTGCCTCGATGTATGTTTCACTGCCGGAGCAGCTTCGTCAGAAGACGTGGCTATGCATAAAACAAGAGCCTCGTATACGTGCCCTGTAATAAGCAATTAATACAAGTACATCAGAAGAGTTTTTTTTTTAGAATTTTTTCAAGGGAATAAAGTGCACAAAGACATGAAAAAGGACCATTAAAATTTCCCAATTTAAGAGACAGTGTACTCCCTGTAGTTTTGCCACTTTTGGTAAGTATGGTTTAATATTAGAGGAATTTTTCTGTAATATTAAACCATATTAACTCAAATTTGCAAAACTACAGGGAGTACACTGTCTCTTAAATTGGGAAATGTTAATGGTCCTTTTTCATGTCTTTGTGCACTTTATCCCCTTGAAAAAATTCTAAAAAAAAAAAATAAAACTCTTCTGATGTTTTTGTATTAACCTACATACTGTTTTCTGTGAAATGCCAATTTTGCATATGTTTTTTAAGGAAACATTAAAATAATGCATTCGTAAATCTAAATACAGTATGGGTTATTTTGTGACATCTTGCGTAACTCAGAGCAGAAACGCTCTTCTATCTTTGGTTGAACTAATTTCCTTGTTTAGGAGGGGCCCTAATTGGCTGACAGCTATAATTAAAAACATTGACTGGGTAGCAAAATTTGATATAATATTGACTCTTGTTCTGTGTACTCTCACAGTCTCGCTGCCCAAACCAATGGATAACACTGCACGTGAAGAAGCTTGGCGGAACAGATTAGATCAATTGTTAAACGACGAAATCAGACTACCTAGTGATCTGAGTCCAAGAGTGGTAGAAACTTCAGTGACAAAACATAAACAGTTACGGAACGAAAGAACCAAACTTTAGTGGAACAAATCTTTCATGAAACGGTACCTAGCTAAGGGTATGATACCCAGGGGCTTGCGAATACAAGTCTTCCCTTCATTCAAAGTTGAGAACAGCAAAGTGAAAAAGAAATGGGAGAAGTTATCAACAGATTGCTCTAAGGGGTATATGAAGTTACTAATAGAATTAATTTCTGAGTCACTGAAATCTTTAGAGAAAGAGATTGAGGGTGTAAAGTGTGGCCGCCCAGGGACGTCAGGCCAGAATCTAGCCCTCATTACTTGCCTGTCTGTGGGCTCTCTGGAATAAATGCTGCAGCCTCACATCACAGGGGGAGCCGGAGCCAGTACATCTGTCTGCTCACGGGGAGCGGGTGAGACAAGCCACGGTGGAGGATTACTGAAGCCCGCGGCGGGTCCACACTTCCAGCGGCTTCTGCATTCAGTCAGGGCGGCAGCGGTGAAGAGTCCCGGATCTGTTGGCGCTCCTAGTGCTTGTCCTGAAGCTGGTGATTGCTGGACAGGACCCTTTGACCCGCGACACCGGAGAATGCCGAACCCGACCTCGGAGGGGGTGACTAGGCAGACCGGGACCACTGCATTCACCCGGTTGTCAGCTGAGTCCGAGGGATGGCAGAGACATTCAGGTACAGAGAGGCGCTGACATCGCCGGCTCAATTCCCCTGCTCCCCCCCGCCTAATGCTTCTGCATTTAACATAGACTGTGCCTGGCTGGGAGACAGAGAGAGGAGCTGCCCTGGAGCTACTCAGTGCTGCTGCACTGAGGGAGACCAATTTTACCCTACATAATCTTCTGGAAAATATACCATCTCGCCCTTGCAGGACCTTATATCTCAGATTCCAGAGTGTATATAAGTGGCTGGCATCACATTTTGTCATCACAGGGACTCCCTGACTTGCTGTGGACTGTTACAGAGAGGACATCATAACTGTGCTGCTTTGTCCCTTTGTACAGGGTTACAGCATCACTACTCTACAGTTTCTGCAGAACTCAGATCTAATAAGTTTTTGTTAACCCCTGAGATGCTAGGCGCCATATGGTCCTGCAGTATAGCATCCTCTGGATCTCCATACGCTTACTACTTTTCCTGTGATTATTGATATATACGTATCATGTAGTGCTTGAATACACTGTAGAGGCTAACGGGCTATAAGAGCCACATAAGATTTAACTCTCGCTCTTCCTTAAAATAGTGAAATCCACAAGCAAATCACTAAAATCAAATTCCAAATCCGTCAACGCCGCTACTCAGGCAGACTTCAATAAGTTTCTGAGGAAACAAGCTGGTATGTTTTCTACATCTAAAACATCTCGACAACGTCTCACCGATGACCCCACTTGAAAGTGATGTAGAGACTGAAGAAACATCCAAAAATCCTCTACTCACTAGATCTTTCCTTAAGAGGATTCTGAATAAAGCCATTGAGCCGGTCCTTAATGAACTTTCAGATATCAAGCAGGACCTCTCACAGATGGGCCACCGTGTTGAGTCTTCCCATTCTGACATGGTCCAACACTCTAACTCCACAGTGTTAAGTTTACAACACCATGAAGATCACCTTAATCAGATCTTTTTGACTTTAGAAGACCATGAAAACAGGGAAAGATGTAACAATCTACGATTGAAGGGGATATCTGAATCCATTAGCCAAGATGCTCTTATCCCTGCCATCACAGACATATTCCGTTCCATACTATTATCAGATGATCCACAGACTATTGAGATGGTAAGGGTCCATAGAGCTTTACGTCCGAAACCACCCCCGGAAGACACCACCATAGATGTAATTTGTCTGTTCCTTGATTACAGAACAAAAGATCTACTTCTGCACAGGGTCAGAGAGGCGACCTGATATCTCCTGCAAAGGTTCGACGATTCAACTTTTTCAGGATTTGTCAGCTCTTAACAAGCGGAGGCTCCTGAAGCCTTCCACTGCAAAACTACACCATAGACACTTTCCTTATAGATGGCTGTATCCATTTGGCATTTCCATTTCAGCTAATGACAAACGGTTTCAAGCGCGTACCTCTGCAGACATTAAAAGGGTCTGTAAAGATCTCGATATTGTGCTGGAACAATACCCAAACCTGGAGGCGGTTAACTCTGCCTATCTGCTGAAACCTCTTCCACAACTTCCACACTGGCAGACAAATCTGACCCCCAAATCCCAAAGGCTCAAACGTCGCTCTGCCAAATCAACTGGGGTCCAAGACGGAGACGATCCGGCCGGCTGACGGATCAGCCGGAACTATTGTTCTTCACATATTTCAGGGATGTAGGGATCATTGCCCTGCGTCCTTATTGACAAAACTAAAAGGACAAACCTTAATGACTGGTAAAGAGTTATTGTTTAATACCCTGACTAATTTGACTTGCTCTTACTTATAATCCAATTAGTAGAAAGCGGCTCTATCTCAAGTCAATTGTCCACTATTGCTTGTTGCTCACCATTTCAATTCCCCTTTTCCCTTCCTCCTCCCTCCCCCTCCTTCCTGCCTCCACCCCCTCCCAAATCCCTAGTTTGGCTGACACCCTTAAATAGATTTGATTCGTAACCTACACTGAAGTTGTCTAATTAGCATTTTCTGGGGTAGGGACACATCCCTCCTGGCCTCACTGACTTGAAAAACACCGGACCTGGCCTACTTCACGACCCCTCCACCTAAGTCCCCCTTCCTTCCCTTCCCTTACCCTTTCCAATACCCACCCTCAAGTTTGTTTAGACACTAGTTACCGGCATAACTTGGATTTTATACGAAGTTCTTAATGTACTTATATTAAAATCATTTTCTTGTTTGTGTTGTGCGAGTTTTAACAAGACGGCCTACCTGTTGGTCTCTACAACTAATATGCTCGTGTATAGCTTAATGTTGTCTACAATACTACTACACCCCCCTCGGAGCGAAATGATTGGATACTATGCAATGTTTATACATATAATCATTGAATTTTGCTTATTTTCTCTAGCATTTTCTACCTACTCTTTTGTTTTCCTCTATCCTCACTTTTCCTACTCTTCTGAACCCCTGCAACCTGTGGTGGGTCTGACATTGGTGAAACCTTCATTTCAATATCTCACAACATGACACCATCACGTAAGTTATATAAAATTGTCTCTCATAATGTTCATGGAATCAATTCCCTGATTCCCAGGTTGAAGACTCTACACCATTTTAAAAAGAATAGATATGATATTCTATTTTTACAGGAAACTCATTTTATAGCTGGTAAAACCCCTACCTTTGAGAAATGCAATTATAATAACTGGCATCATGCCTTATCACCCCAGAAAGGCGCAAGGGGAGCAGCGATTGCTATCTCGAGAGATATTCCTTTTCTTTTACAGGACAGACTGGCTGATCCAGAGGGTCGGTACCTCTTTTTGAAGGGCCTCCTCAGAGGTAAATTAGTGACACTGGGGAATTTCTACACTCCCAATAAACAACATTTAAAATAGATCCAAAGAGCCCTTTTCAAATTAGATCTCTTTAGGGAAGGTTCTGTCTTGTTGGGGGGAGACTTGAATGTGGCGCTGGAAACCATGTTAGATACATCCTCTGGAAAGAGCATGGTTCAGCTTTACGTGATTTGGCCCAAATTAAGTCTTTACTACATTCCATGGAACTAGTTGATGCCTGGAGGTACTTCCACCCTCGAGACAGAACTTATACATATTATTCCCATCCCCACAATACGTATCATCGTATCGACTACTTACTGATTTCTAGGAATGTTCTCACTACTACATCAGATGTGGATATTCTCCCAGACTGGTACTCAGATCACGCTATGGTAACAATTGAGCTGAAAACCCCTTTCCACCTTCAGAACTTGGAAACTTAACAAATCTCTACTCTTAATAGAAAATGTTAAGAATAAAATTCAAACAGCCATCAAAGAATATTTTTCTATCAATGCCACATCCGATATGGACCCGACCTTGGTCTGGGAAGCCCACAAACCTACAATTAGGGGGGTAATTATATCTATGGCGTCCCATATTAATAAACAGCCGAGGGCCGAATTGGAATCTCTTTATAAAGACATAGCTAGTTTGGAGATACAACTCCAACGATCACTTTTCCCTGACACATTAATTCAATTGACTGAACGCAGACAACATTTGAAAGACTTACTAAACAAGCAAGCTGCGAAATATTTTACCTCGTGGAGGAATAGTCTTCTGGTTCATGGAGACAAAGCTTCTAAGCTCATGATATTGTTGATTAAAAGGCGGCAATCCCGCACATTCATACATAAGATTAAAACAGCTTCTGGTCATATAACGCAGAATTATGATCAAATCACTGATACCTTTTTGACCTTTTACAAGGACTTCTATCAACTAGGGCTACATGAACCAGAGGCGGTAAAATCACAGAGGATGAGAGATATAGACTCTTTCCTTTCAACCTTGTCTTTACCACATTTAACCCCTTCAGGACCCAGCCTATTTTGACCCTAAAGACCTTGGCCTTTTTTGCAATTCTGACCAGTGTCCCTTTATGAGGTTATAACTCGGGAACACTTCAACGGATCCTAGCGATTCTGAGATTGTTTTTTCGTGACATATTGGGCTTCATGCTAGTATTAAATTTAAGTCGATAATTTTTGCGTTTATTTGTGAAAAAATCAAAAATATGGCAAAAATGTTGAAAATTTCACAATTTTCACTTTTTTTTTTTTTTTTTCTGATATACAAGAGAGATATGTGACAGAAAAAAGTTATTAAATAATATTTTCCACATGTCTACTTCACATCAGCACAATTTTGGAAAAAAATAATTTTTTTGTTAGGACGTTATAAGGGTTCAAAGTTCATGAGCAATTTTTCATTTTTCAACCAAAATTTACAAAGCCATTTTTTTTAGTGACCACATCACATTTGAAGTCCTTTTGAGGGGTGTACATGACAGAAAACACCCAAAAGTGACATTATTCCAAAAACTGCACCCCTCAAGCTACTCAAAACTACATTCAAGAAGATTATTAACCCTTCAGGTGCTTCACAGGAACTAAAGCAAAGTGGAAACAAAAAATGGATATTTTAATTTTTTTATCAAAAATGTTCTTTTAGCCTCAATTCTTTCATTTTCACATGGGCAACGGGATAAAATGGATCTTAAAATGTGTTGTGCAAATTCTCCCGAGTACATCGATACCTCATATGTGGTCATAAACCACTGTTTGGGCGCACGGCAGGGCTCAGAAGTGAAGGAGCACAATTTGAATTTTGGAGCTAATTTTACATTCAAAAAGTGAAATTGCGCTCCTTCCCTTCTGACCCCTGCCGTGCGCCCAAACAGTGGTTTATGACCACATATGAGGTATCGGTGTACTCAGGAGAAATTGCCCAACAAATTTTAGAATGAATTTTATGCTGTTGCCATGTGAAAACAAAAAAATTTAGGCTAAAAGAAAATTTTTGTGAAAAAAAAAGTACTATTTCATTTTCACAGATCAATTTGTAAAGCACCTGGGGGTTCAATATGCTCACTACCCATCCAGATATGTTCCCTGGGGGGTCTAGTTTCCAAAATGGGGTCACTTGTGGGGGAGCTCCAATGTTTAGGCACACAGGGGCTCTCCAAACGCGACATGGTGTCCGCTAACAATTTGAATAAAAATCAGCTCAAATTGTTAGCTGTAACCATGTTGTGTTTAGTGAGCCCCTGTGTGCCTAAACATTGGAGCTCCCCCACAAGTGACCCCATTTTGGAAACTAGACCCCCCAAGGAACGTATCTAGATGCATAGTAAGCACTTTGAAACCCCAGGTGCTTCACAAATTCATCCATAAAAATGAAAAAGCACTTTTGTTTCCACAAAAAGTTTCTTTTTTCATTATTATGGATCAATTTGTGAAGCACCTGGGGGTTGAAAGTGCTCACTATGCCTCTAGATACGTTCCTTTGGGGGTCTAGTTTCCAAAATGGGGTCACTTGTGGGGGAGCTCCAATGTGGAGACGCACAGGGGCTCTCCAAACGCGACATGGTGTCCGCTAACAATTTGAATGCAAAATGAGCTCAAATTGTTAGCGGACACCATGTTGCGTTTGGAGAGCCCCTGTGCGTCTCCACATAGGAGCTCGTCCACAAGTGACCCCATTTTGGAAACTACACCCCAAAGGAACGTATCTAGATGCATAGTGAGCACTTTCAACCCCGAGGTGCTTCACAAATTCATCCGTAAAAATGAAAAAGTACTTTTATTTCCACAAAAATTTTCTTTTTTCATTTTTACAGATTATTTTGTGAAGCACTGGGGTGTTCAAAATGCTCACCACCCATCTAGATAAGTTCCCTGGGGGGTCTAGTTTCCAAAATGGGGTCACTTATAGAGGAGCTCCAATGTTTAGGCACACAGGGGCTCTCCAAACGCGACATGGTGTCCGCTAACAATTTGAGCTGATTTTCCATTCAAATTGTTAGCGGACACCATGTCGCGTTTGGAGAGCCCCTGTGTGCCTAAACATTGAAGCTCCCCCACAAGTGACCCCATTTTGGAAACTAGAGCTCCCAGGGAACTTATCTAGATGGGTGGTGAGCATTTTGAACCCCCAGGTGCTTCACAAATTCATCCGTAAAAATGAAAAAGTACTTTTATTTCCACAAACACTTTCTTTTTTCATTTTTACAGATTAATTTGTGAAGCACTGGGGCATTCAAAATGCTCACCACCCATCTAGATAAGTTCCCTGGGGGGTCTAGTTTCCAAAATGGGGTCACTTGTAGGGGAGCTCCAATGTTTAGGCACACAGGGGCTCTCCAAACGTGACCGCTAACAATTTGAGCTGATTTTCCATTCAAATTGTTAGGGGACACCATGTCACGTTTAGAGAGCCCCTGTGTGCCTAAACATTGGAGCTCCCCCACAAATGAGCACATTTTGGAAACTAGACCCCCAAGGAACTTATTTAGATGCATAGTGAGCACTTTGAACCCCCAAGTGTTTCACAAATTGATCCGTAAAAATGAAAAAGTACTTTGTTTCCACAAAAAATTTATTTTCTCATTTTTACGGATCAATTTGTGAAGCACCTGGGGGTTCAAAGTGCTCACTATGCATCTAGATACGTTCCTTGGGGGGTCTAGTTTCCAAAATATAGTCACTTGTGGGGGAGCTCCAAGGAACGTATCTAGATGCATAATGAGCACTTTGAACCCCCAGGTGCTTCACAAATTGATCCGTAAAAATGAAAAAATAATTTTTTTGTGGAAAAAAAAGTACTTTTTTATATTTATGGATTAATTTGTGAACCGCTTGGGGTTTCAAGTGCTTACTCTGCATCTAGATACGTTCCTTGGGGGGTGTAGTTTCCAAAATGGGGTCACTTGTGGGGGAGCTCCAATGTTTAGGCACACAGGGGCTCTCCATACGCGGCATGGTGTCCGCTAACAATTGGAATTGTTAGTGGACTCCATGTTGCGTATGGAGAGCCGCTGTGTGACTAAACATTAGAGCTCCCCCACAAGTGACCCCATTTTGGAAACTAGACCCCCCAAGGAATGTATCTAGATGCATAGTGAGCACTTTGAACCCCCAGGTGCTTCACAAATTGATCCGTAAAAATGAAAAAATAATTTTTTTGTGGAAAAAAAAAGTACTTTTTTATATTTATGGATTAATTTGTGAACCGCTTGGGGGTTCAAGTGCTTACTCTGCATCTAGATACGTTCCTTGGGGGGTGTAGTTTCCAAAATGGGGTCACTTGTGGGGGAGCTCCAATGTTTAGGCACACAGGGGCTCTCCATACGCGACATGGTGTCCGCTAACAATTGGAATTGTTAGCGGACTCCATGTCGCGTATGGAGAACCCCTCTGTGCCACTAGCATTGCCACCAGCACAAGGGCAACTGGAAGAGTTGGGGTAGAGCACCAGAAAATGGCACCTCTAATGTGCTATTTTCTCGGGTGGCTGTGGGTTGCAATTTGCAGCGTGGGGGGGGCCACAACATTTGGGTCTCTCCACGATGAGGATTGCAGCCCCCCAACTGCCAAGTTGTACCTGGCTGGCATCCAAAAATAAGGCAAAGCTCCTTATCATTTTATTGGTAGAAGTAAAAAAAAAAATGGCATGGGGCTCCGCCATGTTTTTGGTCCAGCCAGGTACAACTTGGCAGCCACCAGCTTGACTGCCACCAGCCCACAGCTGCCTCGTCATACCTGGCTGGAACCAAAAATACAGCGAAGCCTATTTTTTTTTTATTTCTAGAATTATTTCTAGAAAAAAAATGACATAGGGCTCCGCCATATTTTTGGTCCAGCCAGGTACAACTTGGCAGCTATGGACTGCCACCAGCCCCCAGCTGCCTCGTCATACCTGGCTGGAACCAAAAATACAGCGAAGCCTATTTTTTTTTTATTTCTAGAATTATTTCTAGAAAAAAAATGACATAGGGCTCCGCCATATTTTTGGTCCAGCCAGGTACAATTTGGCAGCTACGGACTGCCACCCACCCCCAGCTGCCTCGTCATACCTGGCTGGTACCAAAAATACAGCGAAGCCTTTTTTTTTTTAATTTCTAGAACTAATTCTAGAAAAAAAATTACGTGGGGCTCCGCCATATTTTTGGTCCAGCCAGGTACAACTAGGCAGCTGGGGACTGGAATCCTCAGCATAGAGACGCCCAAGCGTTCTGGGCCCCCCATGCTGCGAATTGCAGCCCGCAGCCGCCCCAGAAAATGGCGCATTCGTTGAAGCGCCATTTTCTGGCGCTGTACCCACGCTCTTTCAGTTGCCCTGGTGGCGGTGGCTAACTGGGTAATAAAGGGGTTAATGCCAGCTTTTTATTGGCAGCTGGCACTAAGCCCGAGATTCATAATATAGGGCCAATGTTAGACCCGCCATTAGGAATCTCTGGTAAATAGTCAGAAAATACACACAGAGAAAAATCTTTTTATTTGAAAAAAAAACACAAACAAAATTCGGACTCCATCTTTATTATAAAGATCCGACGTAGTCCACAACGAAGGTCCCACGACGCTCGATCGCCTCCGATGTAGTCCACAACTAAGGTCCCACAACGCTCGATCGCCTCCAACGTAGTCCACAATGAAGGTCCCACGACGCTCGATCGCCTCTGCTCAATCCACAGAGACTGCAGCAAGGGATCAGGTGTCCTCTTCCTACAGCCTCTAGGGTCACAGTTATGGTGCACTGTATGACAATGATCTGTCATACAATGCACCATGACTATGATCCCAGAGACTACAAGAGGACACTTGATCCCTTGTTGCATCCATCCATCCACCTATGCACCCATCATCTACGCACGCACACATCCACGGACGCACACACACATCCACGGATGCACGCACACATCCACGGACGCACGCACACATCCACGCAGGCTGGAATTCATGCACATCCACATACACACATCCACGCACGCACACATCCACGGATGCACGCGCACATCCATGCACGCTGGAATTCACGCACACATGCACGCACACATCCACGGACGCACACACATCCACGGACGCTGGAATTCACTCACATCCACATACGCACATCCACGCACGCATCCATGTACGCACACATCCACGGACACACTAACACACGGACGCACGCACACATCCACGGTCGCACACACACATCCACGGACGCACACATCCATCCATTCACCCATCCATCTATTCATTCATTCATTCATTCATACTTACCCATGAGGAGGAGGAGCCCCTGAGAGGAGGAGGGGCTACACCGCAGCTGCAACAGAGGCCGACCGGAACAGGTGAGCGGAGCTGCGGGGGGGGGGGGGAGAGTGAGCAGGGTTAGGGGGGGAGAACGAGCAGGGGAAGGGGGGGGAGATGAGAAGGGGGAGAGGGACCTTTGCAGGCTGATCGGCGGGCGCATAAGCCCGCCGGTCAGATGTATACAGAAGTAGGAGGGCGGGTGGATGGCGGGGTCGCGGGGACGCGGGGGGGGGGAGCAGGCCGGACACAAGGGGGCCTGGAGGGAGGGGGACAAGACACAGGGGGGCCTGGAGGAGGGAGGGGGTGGGGGCGCAGGAAGGGATGACGGCGGCTGCAGAAGTGGTGCAGCCGCCGACATATAAAGATAATCGGAGGGGCGGGGGGGCGGATAGGAGACAACGGGGGGGCCCCTAATGCTTCCTGGAGCTGAGGGGGCTGAGTAGGGGGAGGGCACCCGCCGATCCGCCCCTCCAGATCTGATTGGAGAGCTCCAATCAGATCTGGGAGGGGGGAATCGCTCTGATTTCTCGGATCTGCAGTTTCACTTTTAAACTGCAGATTGGAGGGGCCCTGGGCACGGGGGGTTAATCCACCCCCCGTGGGGTTAACTTCAGGTTGTCACCTTGCAGTAGCAACGGTGACACCTGAGTTAACCCGCTCACACGCGCCGCAGGAGCGCGATCATTTCATGGCCCACCGTTTGGGCCAAGGGTCGGGAATTAACTTGTTTTCATGGCCCAAACGGTGGGCCAAGGGTCGGGAAGGGGTTAACAACAGACCAACAACTGTGGCTTGTTAGACCTTTCGACCTGTCTGAACTCCAGTTCACCCTATCGGTGAGCTCTAAAGGGAAAGCACCTGGGCCTGACGGGTTTTCGATCTGTTATTATAAGACATTTCTATCTGTTTTGAACCCACATCTGTTAAAAATGTGCAATTCAATGCTTAACCACAGCTCTCTCCCTCCTCAGTCTCTGGAAGCGCACATATCCCTTTTGCATAAAGAAGACAAGGACCCTACGCTATGCGGGAGTTATAGGCCTATCTCCCTGATAAACGTAGACTTAAAAATATATGCAAGTTTATTGGCTAGATGTTTGGCGGGGTTGCCGCCTCAACTTGTTTCTTTGGAGTGACTGGATTTGTGCAGGGGAGAGAAGGTAGAGACAATATGAGCAGGATTCTACATTTAATGCAACGGGCAAAACTACATCATCAATCATTAGTCCTTTTAAGTACAGATGACGAGAAGGCTTTTGATAGGGTGGACTGGACATTCCTACACAGAACTCTATCGGCCTTCCATTTCCAATCATCCATTATAGAGGAGATATTTAAAATGTATTCTTCCCCTTCGGCGAGACTCCAAATCAACAATATGTTATTAGACCCCTTTCTTATTCAAAACGGCACTAGACAGGGGTGCCGTTTATCATCACTTCTCTTCGTATTGGTCATGGAACCTCTTCTACAAAGCATCCAGTTAAATAGAGAGATTACAGGAGTCCAGATAATATCAGGTCATCATAAGACAGCCGCTTTTGCGGATGACTTGCTGGTGATTCTCTCCGATCCAGATAGGGGTATCCCTGCTCTCGTGCAAACTCTAGATCATTATAGCTACATGTCAAACTACAAAATCAACTAGTCGAAATCGGAAGCACTTGCTATTAATATTCCTAAAACATCCATCGATAGATTTAAAAGGGACTATCCATTTAAGTGGCCATCCGGCTATATTACGTACCTTGGTGTTAAAATTGGGCGCTCGGCCAACGACCTTCTTGATCTTAATATACTACCGGCATTGAATGGGGTGGTGGAGATGGATAAGTCCTGGAGAGTCCCTTTCATATCTTGGATCGGGCAGAAAAATTTGCTTAAAAGCGTAATTCTCCCGAAATTCCCCTATTTATTTTAAATGCTCCCAATTCATATCACTGACCGAACCCTCTCTAAAATACATTTCTTTTTCTCGCACTTCATATGGAACAATAGAAGACCCAGGATCAATTTCTCGACTCTGATGTTGCCGCGTTTTCGGGGAGGTATGGGTGCCCCAGACATATATAAATATTATAGAGCGGCCATGATAACCAGGGTGGTGGAATGGATCAGAGGCCCCCTAACAAACTTTGGTTATCAGCCGAAGAGCATCTATCGCCACTATCACTGAGATCCCAAGCATTATTAATAGACTTCCATGATAAGTCTTGCATACCCCTAAATAATCTGACACGTGCAGTTCTCAATGTATGGAAAAAAGAACAACTCAAACTTGTACCCCCACTGTCTCCTATTCTCACTCTCCAGGACTTTACCGGACCTCTATTATCGCAGACACTTATAGAGGGCAAATCTGACGCGAGACCCATCCAAGCCATACCCATCTCAATAGACCAGCTGTTCCTAGATGGTGCTTTCCTGTCATTCGCAGAAATACAGCAATCTGACCATTTATGCATGATATCCTTTCTGCAATATAACAGATTGAAGGCCTATTTACACAAATGGAGCAAGTATTCTGATTTACTTAGACCGCTTACTCCATTCGAACAACTATGTGTACAATCACAAACTCCCAGAAAACTACTATCGACACTTTACAAAATCCTGGTGAACGCAAATGCTAATATTAAGCGAGCCTATCTGGGATTATGGGAACGTGACTTAAACATTCACTTTATAGATGTACAGATTGCCCAGATTTATAGTCAATCACATGGTCCTTCGCCCTGTGTTAGGGTGCAGGAAAATTCATATAAAGTGGTGTCTCGATAGTATCGCACACCAAAATTATTGCATTAATAGTGTCCCTCCGCACCTTAACTGTGTTGGAGATGCAATATGGAGACAGGGACATACCTACATATTTGGTGGCTATGACCTGCAATACAATCGTACTGGAAAATGGTCTCTAGAATAATCTTGGAAGTATTAAACCGAGAAGTTACATTATCACCGCACACAGCTTTCTTCAATCTGCCGGTGTGGCCTAGGGAAGCTTCGTCCTCCCGACTGGCACATAACATAGTGGCCGCAGGCAGACTCCTGGTGCCCACTAGATGGAACACTAGCTCTCTCCCTACTAAAGCTCAAATCATTACGGAGATAGACTCTCTATACCGCACTGCTGAATTAGCAGTCTTAACATACTATTCTTATTCTCTCTTTGAGAAGACATGGGCACCTTGGATACTTTACAGATCGACCCCTGAATTCTCTGGAATTCTTACTACAAAATGAGATTTGGATTATTAAACAAAGGTATTTGTAGATATCGAACTGACCCTCCAGGGGAACCTTTCTACTATTTTCCTCTTTCTTTCTCTCCCCATTTCTCTGCTTTATTTTCACTTTCCTTTTCTGTTTGTATTTCACAACTCTATACCCCTAGCTTCCCTTTCAATCAATCTAGTTGTATGACCTGAATTTTCAGAACTGTACTATAAGGCAAATCAATAGTTCTGGATTGATTTATTGTTAAATATTACTGTGACTGTTTTTCATCTTTTTGAATACTTGAGGGTGTAAAGCGTACCCTTTCTGAGCGAATGTCTGATGAGCAGTTAACCCAGCTAGAAACGGAAGTGGATTCCAACTATAAATGGGAGAAGGAATAATCTCAGTTAATAATTTCAGTTAAAATCAAGAAATATAAGCGGGACTCAGAAGACTACCGCAATAATACTGTGTATGGGTGGGGGGGAGGGAAAGAAAAGAAGTAAACCAAAATCCCCACCAAAAGGGCCACCTCAGTATCCATGTCCATTGCTCCCAAAACTCTCTGTGTCATTGTCATCCCTATCATCAATGGAGGAGGAAAGACTGGTGGGAGTGAGGAGTGAGAGCTCAATGCTGGGTGATTTGCAAGGCAGGAATTCTGGTATAGGCAAGAGAATGAAAACACCATCACAACCAGTGCATAAGAAAAGCAAGAACAATTTGGAGATAATCAATTTATCTGACCGTATGTTGACAGAGTCACAAATTAAGGTTCTGCAGCTCGGCCTTACCTTTGCTCCTGGTAATCGCTTTGATTATTTCACAATGTTGAAGGACCTGAATCTCTTCACTTGTAAGCTGATACTTCACAAATTACACTCTAAAAAAAGATTGAATAGTGATGGCTTGACACAGATGGAGATGGAGGCACCAGGTGATTTGGAGACTCTAGAAATCAATCAAGGGACAAAGAAAAATCTAAATTCCATAAAAAGACTGTATCCTCATTCAACCACACTCCCCCTTCTTTCCCTATGTCCAGAAGTGGAGATTTTCCACAAAAGGGTAGCAAAAGACTTTAAAAAAATGAAGGGTAGAAAGATCAGAAAGGACAACTTATTCCGGCAGCAGAGAGAGGCCTTGAAGGAAATAGAGGCTCTCTCAGATGTAGTAATCAAACGTGCGGATAAAGGGGGAATGTGGTTGTGTGGCCAACAAATATGTATGAGCGAGAGGTCATCAGACAGTTACAGGACAGGGAATCCCATTGTATACTTCCATCTAATCCTCTCAAAAATTATGAAGTTTAGTTATTTGGGATTTTGGAAAAAGCTTTCCAACAGGGCATCATACCCAAACAGATGTTCGATGGGCTCATGGTAACATTACCTACCATCCCGACTTTTTATGTGTTGCCTAAGATCCATAAGGACCCCCTTGTCCCCCCGATTGTCTCTAGCATTGGAGGAATTTGTGATCCAGTGTGCAGGTTTATAGAATACTACCTGCACCCGCTGGTTGAAACTCTTCACTCCTATGTCAGAGATACTACGGACAGCCTGAGGCAGATTGAAGGGGTCTTTGTGCATTCTGGGACAACCTTGATTACGGACGATGTTGAAGCATTATAGTCTTCCATTGAACATAAACATGGGTTACAGACAGTAGAGTTTTATCTGAATATGAGCAATCTGGATTGACCACTAGTAAAATTGATTGTGGAATTGTTGGAGTATATATTAACTCACTGTTTTTTTCTATTCAAGGATTGATTTTACCTCCAGCAAAAAGGCACTGTGATGGGCGCAGCCTGCGTGCCCTCCTACACTAACCTCTTTCTCGGTTATTGGGAGATGTGGGTGTTAGGGGGGATGTGGAGGTTGCGGCCCATGCGCAGTACTGGCTGAGGTATATTGATGATGTGTTGCTGTTGTGGACAGGGTCCGAGGAGGAACTGGTTGGATTCAAAACATTTTTTAATGCCAAACACTTTAACATCATATTAACCAAATCTCGCTGTCTATCACCACGCTGCTATCATGAAACTTAGCCAAACTTGGTGGAAGGAGATGGACAGGCCCAGCTGGATTACGCTTGAAGAACCTAGGAACCTTAGGGGGGCCTGGGACCCATGTTACTTTCGTTCTTATATGATAAAAAGAAAAAATTAACTAGATATATTATAGTTAAAGCCACTATACAATCCTGGAGGTATTTGGCCTACAAATCGAAAAACTGTTATCCCACTTCCTCACTAAATTGGATCCCCTTGGACCACCTGAAAACCTTTTCTTCAAGACTAAAAACAGAGACATGGAAAAAATTCAGCATTCTCTTCATCTCAAATATTTTAGATAAGAAATATCGACTTATCCCTTTTCAGACTCTCCAAAGCACTTACAACCTAAGAAAGACGGAAGAGAAAATGTGGGAAAAAATTCAACACATCCTTGTAAATCACAAATTGAGTTTCTCCATTCCCCAAAATGTGACTTGAATGCAAAAATTCCCCCAGAGTACTATTTTCTGGAAAACGAGAAATATCTACCAAGACCTGAACCAAGACTAAACCTTTACAAAATCCTCCAATATTGAAGCTTGGGAGAAAGAGTTAATGCTTCCTTTACATATTGAATCATTAAGTAAAACCCTCAACAATGTATTTGACCTATTCACAGCTGGACTCAGAGGTGTGCAGACGTGTTTGTCTGCTCTCTGCCAGACTGTGGAGACAATAGGGCGCCTTGCTAGTGGCAGCCCATTGCAGCAGCTATTATTTTGTTTGTTACAGTTTTGCTACAGACTTTGTACCTTTCCTGATGTCTTTTTTGGACCTCTAATTTCAACCTTGGATCTATGCAATGTTTTCATCTTGTGGATTGCGACGTTCCTGCACGCTGGTCTGCTGTGGGATGGAAAATGCAGCACACCCCACACTTTCTACTGCCGCTGGGCACACAGCATATGGTTTTCACCTGGGTCCTCCACTACCACTCACAAGTCCCCTGCTGGCATGGCCACTTTGGGGTACGCTATATGGTCCATCTCAGCTAATACTACCGATGGATGTATGCTGTTGCCCACAGCCTGTGTCAGTGATACAGCCATATGTGCTTGGCGGAGAGCACCGTATACAATATGCCATGGAGAGGCCTCGTGGGATGGATGGAATCACTGATGAGATGGTTGTCCCTAGGTCTGTCACTAAACGAGTAGTGTATTCAAGGAGTCGTCTTCTGGAACTGCGCAGGACAAAGTCTTCTCCAGCAGTTGCAATACCACATGTTCCACGGGAAATGAGGAGACCTTTCAGAGGTTGCAGAGCAGGCAAGAAGATCAAGTCCTGGAGGAGAAGGTTTAAACCTGCGGTCCCATCCATCATCATGGGTAATGTACGATCGCTTGGTAACAAGTCGGATGAACTGCTGGCTCTGAGTAAGACCCAGAAGGAGTTCAGGGAATGCAGTCTCATGTGCTTCACAGAAACCTGGTTGCATGAGGACGTCCCAGATTCATGTGTATCGGTACCGGTTTCATATGGTTCGGGCTGACAGGGACAGAGTGAAGTGCGGTAAGAAGAAGGGCGGAGGGGTGATACTGTACATTAACAACCGATGGTGTAATCAAGGGCATGTAACAGTAAAGAAGAGACATTGTTGCCCAAACATTGAACTATTAGCAGTGGGCCTCAGGCCTTACTATCTGCCTAGAGAATTCTCTCTTGTTATTGCAGTGGTGTCGTATATACCACCATCTGCAAATCCAGAGGCAGCTGGGGAAGTACTGTCTGGGGTGATTGCCCGGCTTCAGACGAAACACCCTAACTCTCTAACTGTCATTTCTGGGGATTTTAATCGAGCCAAGATCTTATTACCAAAGTTCTATCAATATGTCAAATGTTCTACACGGGACAATTATATATTGGATCTCCTCTATGCCAGTGTTAAGGATGCTTACTCATCATCTGCAATGCCCCCCCTGGGGAAATCTGACCACAACCTCATACTATTGTCTCCAGCCTATCAACCAGTTGTCTGCAAACAACCAGTGACAATTAAACAGATAAGGAAGTGGTCTCCAGCAGCAGAGAAGAGGTTACAAGACTGCTTTGATTGCACAGACTGAGAGGTGTTATGTGCCAGGGAACATAATGATGATGTTAATGAGGTTACCGGGAGAGTTACTGATTACATCAACTTTTGTACTGACAATATTGTACCTATTCAGGAGATTCGGTGTTATGCAAACAACAAGCCTTGGATTACAAAAGAATTGAAACATCTACTAAACAGAAAGAAAAAAGCTTTTAAATGCAAAGATAAGGAGGAGTTGAAAACTGTACAGAGAGACTTAAAGGGGAAAATTAAAATTTCCCGTGAAGCATTCAGAATTAAATTGGAAAATAAATTGTCACACAACAACTCCAGAGACGTGTGGGCGGGAATGAAGCTATTGACTGGGTTTAAGGCAAGGTCAGATCAGGGGCATGGGGGGCTGATCATGGCTAATGAAATGAATGAGTTTTTCAACAGATTCAATGATAAATGTGCAATGTCAACAGGGGAGAAGGCCGGGGAGCGACAAGCAATATCAACTGGGGGGAGGAAGGTAGATACTTTCTTGATCTCAGAAAATGATGTGAGGGAACAGTTTAGTAAGCTGGTCATTGGTAAAGCAGCAGGGCCTGATGGTATCTGTCCACGTGTCCTCAGAGTGTGTGCAAATCAGTTGTGCACTGTCTTCCAGCACCTGTTTAACTGGAGCTTACAATCACAGAGAGTACCAGTTCTATGGAAGACTTCTTGCCTGGTGCCGGTTCCCAAGACTACCTTCCCGAGCTCCCATAACGACTATAGACCGGTGGCCTTAACATCGCATACGATGAAGTCCTTGGAGAGAATTGTACTTGCCTACTTGTGTCCGAGGGTGTCTGCTTTTACGGACCCCCTTCAGTTTGCGTATCGGCAGAGTCTGGGGGTGGACGATGCTGTAGCGTATCTGCAACAAACAGTACATTCCTTTTTGGACAATGATGGAACCACTGTGCGTGCCATGTTCTTCGATTTCTCCAGTGCATTCAATACCTTACAGCCACTATTATTACGTAAAAAGCTGGTTGAAATGGCGGTTGATGAGGGACTAGTGAATTGGATCATTGATTACCTGTCGGACAGGCCACAGTTCGTTAGGTTGGGGGCGGCCGTATCGGATAGTGTTCGGAGCAGTGTTGGAGCCCCTCAGGGAACGGTGCTGTCGCCATTCCTTTTTACATTATACACAGCTGATTTTCACTATAAATCAGACCTTTGTCACCTTCAGAAGTACTCTGATGACTCAGTGATAGTGGGAGGTATTGAAAGGGGCCGGGGGGAGGAGGAATACAGAAGGGTGGTCTCGGACTTTGTTGACTGGTGCCAGGCTAACCATTTAGAACTCAAAGTAAAGAAAACCAGGGAGCTGGTGTTGAGTTATGGAAGGTGCAGGAAGGATTGCTTACCTATCACTATTGATGGTCAGGATGTGGAGATGGTGGAGAATTTCAAATATTTGGGGGTTCACCTGGACAGCAAGCTTGATTGGAGGTGCCATATGGAGAAGGTTTGCAAGAAAGGGATGAGTAGACTTTACTTCCTAAGGAAATTAAGGTCGTTTAATGTGTGTAGCAAAATGCTTGAAATGTTCTACCAATCTATTGTGGCGAGTGCAATCTTTGCTGCAATAATATGCTGGGGTAGTAGTATGCGCACAGCTGACGCTAATAAGCTGAATAAACTTATCAAGAGGGCTGGTGCGGCGGTGGGTCTACAACTTAGGACTTTCGAGGAGGTATTAGAGGATAGAATTAATAAGAAATGCAAGGCTATAATGAGCAACAATACACACCCGCTCTCTGAACTGTTTGCGAAGCAGAAAAGCACATTCAGCAAGCGTCCAATCCAACTAAGGTGTAAAAAGGAAAGATACAGAAAATCGTTTGTTCCGACAGCTGTGGGGATGTTTAACAAATGTATAAGTGTAAAGCATCCCAAGACTATGTGAAGTTCTATGTGTATGGGGGGAATAGGTGAGGTACATGTACCAGTCTACCCGCATCTGCTGTCCATGTAGACTTATTTTGTAAAGTGTGAAATGTTCTTGATCTTTGTTCTGCTGCTGTAATACTGTAATTTCCTCCGGGATCAATAAAGTTTATCTTATCTTATAACACCATGTGAAGAAAAACACCGGGCACTAACGATTTTTAAGCAGTCGGTCCACGTCACTCCCGTGACTTCAGCCGCAGGGTTACCGGGGTGCTAGCGATGAAGTTAGTGCAGGCAAATCCCAAATTCAATAGACAAAAGCAGCCGCACTCACCGGAGATGTATCTTTCCTTTTTCTTAATTCGCTTACAGCATGTTGCAGCGGATTGCAGGGAGGGGGTGTGAGGGAGGCGGACGACGGTTCACCGTTTCGCGGTCGAGGACCCGTAGAAGCGGTGCACGACCGCGAAACGGTGAACCGTCGTCCGCCTCCCTCACACCCCCTCCCTGCAATCCGCTGCAACATGCTGTAAGCGAATAAAGAAAAAGGAAAGATACATCTCCGGTGAGTGCGGCTGCTTTTGTCTATTGAATTTGGGATTTATCTTATCTTATCTTATCTTTGCTAATATGCCATGTATCTCCCTCATTGAAACTCATTATAAAGTCTACTCAAGATGGTACCTCACCCCCTTGAAATTTCGTTTAATCCAGAATCACCATTCTCCATTACACTGGCGAAATTACAACCAGTTAAGGTACCGTCACACTCTAGGATATAGGTGAACGATATCGTTAGCTATGTCACGTGACCGCGATCCTTTCGACATCGTTAGTGCGTTGCCACACACAAGGATATCGTTAACGATCTTAAATTTGGCAACGCGCCAGCTACTTGGAGATGAACGATTAAACAATATTTTAAAGTGGCAGGAATAAGAGAATTATGAACGACATCGTTCAAAAAGGTGTCACACTGAACGATGTTGCTGCTTGCCAGAATGTTAACGACGAACGATAGATGTGTGGTCAGGATCTCAAATTTTTGATGAACGATCCAACGATTTAGCCTTCCAACATTGTTCGTTTACACACAATGACACACAAACGATATCGTTTAAATGTTCATAAATCCGTGACGTTTCAAAGATATCGTTAACGAGATCCTAGCGTGTGAAGTGGCCTTTAGCCAATTTGATCCATATTTCCTGGGAATGCAAACATCTTAAGTCTTTATGGAAAGAAATCCAATCCTTAATCAGAGACATCACTGGAATCAACATTCTGCTCTCCCCAGAAATGGCATTACTACTAATTGGAATTGTTTCCCTCCCAAAGAGAGCCAGACCAATTAAGGTTCATATACTCCTAGCAGCCAAAAACATCATCGCCTCTCTCTGGTGAGACCCCCAACCACCATCAATCCAAAATACCATAGAAAGAATTGCGACTCACAACGCATACAAATATTCCTTCGCTATCAGGAACAACCTACAAAAGAAATACCAGGAAAAATGGGGCAACTGGAATGTACGATTCCCATCTCCATTCCTCCAAAACTAATCCTAAACACATCATTGACATTAGTCTCACACGACAATCAAAATTCAATCACAAAGTCCAACTCAGATACTCCACAAAATTTCTAGACAACACATACATTCCCTGACGGAAGTTATGTTGTTTATCCATGTTATGTGAATAAAAGCTTATAACCTGACGTTAAATTCATCCATTGGTTGTATAAATTACTCTTTTGAAAGCTGAAACCCTCCGAAATGGTGTTTGGGTTAAGAAAATAAATTGGCATCAATGCTGACATATTGATCATACAAATGATTGATTTACACAATCTGGATTGATAATTTTAATTGAAATTATCTGCATATCTCTCAAACCTCAACAAGTATCATATATCCTTTCAAATTAATGCATACCACAAGCTTACACCTTGTTGGCTAACTAATTGTAGGGCTATGAGTGCACCATTGTCCTCATTAGTCTTAATCTACTACCACTCATGCGCCTCATGAAAACTAATGCTAATACATTGCAGACCAAGATACTAGATATATTTTTCTAGATGTTTTTATATAGATGGTTCAGCCTAACCGTATGTTTATGGAAATTAATCCTGTCTACCTAATGTCCCGTATTTGAACAGAGGTAATAGAGTATTAAACTAAAAATACGCTTCCAAATTGCCTCAATTTTTTGGGGTCAAGTAACAGGACAAGTCTTTACAATAATGCTCTCAATAAATTTTTTCAGCAGGTATGGATAAGTAATCTGCTCCAGAAACAACTCCATTTGATCTCCTCCCAGCAGATCACTGATCCCCAATTATTGTTTCAATCTATTAATTTTAAGAAAAAACTATTGCTATACAAGGTACACTAGTAGTCTCACATAATCCCCTATAAATTACTTACTATAAAAAGACTGCAAAATCATTTTTGTCATTAAGCCCCAAAGGACCGCATGCATTAGTTTCCACGATCCACCGTCTTTCTCGTTACAGCAGGAATTTCTGCAAATCACCACCTTTTCCTGTAGGAGTCACTTGTTCCAAACCTGCAGATGACAGGACATCAGGGTTCCCTTCGTGGTTCTCATGTACATGATTAATCAATCTTGTACATCTGATACCTGTTGAAACCGATTTATAATGTTCTTTAAAACACACATATAGGGACCTGATTGTTTTACCGATGTAAAACTTACTGCATTTGCAGATCACCACATAGACTACCCATTGGGTCTAACATATAATTAAAGTATTAACTTTAAGTGTGATATGGCTGATTTTTACAGGATTGTCTGTGCTGTGATATTTGCAAAATTGGCAATTTCTGCATCTGAAATTACCTATGAGGTGACTCAAATCTAACTAGGTCTTGTTAGGCTTTTGTGATTTTATTCGATTTTTTTACAAGCAGATTCTGTAAGTTATTACATCTTTTATAGGTTATTAAAGGGGGACCTATTCCAATGGAGTTTAGTTCCCTATCCTTTTCCAATATGTGCCAATACCTGTATATTGTAGATTTCATTCTATTAAACATTGGCCCATATTTAAAGGTAAATGTGAAACGTTTTTTATTTGATTTTTCTATTGCTAGGTTGTTAACACTAGTATCTCCTTTTTTCTTTTTTACCTCTCTTTTGGGATCAAGGGCTTTATCCCTGGTGTTTTTAATTAAGGATATGGGGTAGTCTCTATCCAGAAAGTCTTTTTCTAATGTATCACATTGTTGTTTCATGACAGTAGCATTATTATTAATTCTCTTAATTCTTAAGAATTGGCTAAATTGTAACGCTCTCTTAGTATGTGCCGGGTGTGCAATAATTACATTAACATCTCATATGAATTACAAATAGAATACCGTATATACTCGTGTATAAGCCGACCCGTGTATAAGCCGACCCCCCTACTTTTGCCCCCAAAACCTGGGAAAATCTATTGACTCGTGTATAAGCCGAGGGTGGACCCTAGCACAAGTATACAGCCCCCAGCAGTGTGGTATACACCAGTCCCAGAGGTAGATACAGCAGCCCCAGTGGTAGTATACACGCAGCCCCAGTAGTATATACAGCCCCAGTGGTAGTATATACAGCCCCAGTGGTAGTATACAGGGCCCCAGAGGTATATAGCAGCCCCAGTGGTAGTATACAGTGCCCCAGAGGTATATAGCAGCCCCAGTGGTAGTATACAGGGCCCCAGAGGTATATAGCAGCCCCAGTGGTAGTATACAGTGCCCCAGAGGTATATAGCAGCCCCAGTGGTAGTATACAGGGCCCCAGAGGTATATAGCAGCCCCAGTGGTAGTATACAGTGCCCCAGAGGTATATAGCAGCCCCAGTGGTAGTATACAGGGCCCCAGAGGTATTTAGCAGCCCCAGTGGTAGTATACAGTGCCCCAGAGGTATATAGCAGCCCCAGTGGTAGTATACAGGGCCCCAGAGGTATATAGCAGCCCCAGTGGTAGTATACAGTGCCCCAGAGGTATATAGCAGCCCCAGTGGTAGTATACAGGGCCCCAGAGGTATATAGCAGCCCCAGTGGTAGTATACAGTGCCCCAGAGGTATATAGCAGCCCCAGTGGTAGTATACAGGGCCCCAGAGGTATATAGCAGCCCCAGTGGTAGTATACAGTGCCCCAGAGGTATATAGCAGCCCCAGCGGTAGTATACAGGCAGCCCCAGTAATGCAGGCCCCCCCCAGCGTCTCTCCGGTCACCTGTAAAGCAAGCTATACTTATCAGTGTCCCGCTCGCACCCGCCGCTGCCGACATCCACGATCCTCCATCTTCATGCGACTCCTCTTCCTGTTTCCTGTGCGCGTCGCCGGGAATGACGTCATTGCCGGCGACGCGCACAGAAACAGGAAGAGGAGTCGCATGAAGATGGAGGATCGTGGATGTCGGCAGCGGCGGGTGCGAGCGGGACACTGATAAGTATAGCTTGCTTTACAGGTGACCGGAGAGACCCTGGGGGGGCCCTGCATTACTGGGGATGCGGGGGCTGCTGTATACCGATGTATACATCGGTATGTACCGATGTACATCGGTATACAGCACTGACTCGCGTATAAGCCGAGGGGGGTACTTTTCAGCCCAATTTTTGGGCTGAAAAACTCGGCTTATACGCGAGTATATACGGTAGATAAAGACATATCTTCTCAAATGAGTTTTATTAAATAACAGTAATATATAAAAAAAAAAAAAAAGGAAAGGAAGACACAGAAAAAGGAATAATATACAAAGGAAAAAAAAACAACTATCTGTCTAACCAAAGGTACTGTTACACGGCACAATGTTGAAATGATGTCGGCAACGATTTTGCGGGAGCGCGGTCGTTTTCGACATCGTTGGTGAGATGTCACATGTCTAGATATCATGGACGACTCACCAAGGATGTAGTGAGCAGGTATTGTTTGCACAACCCAGCGAACGATACCTGCTCATTGCTACGAATTGGCATTATCGCGGTGTCACACACAACAATATAGCAGGTTGGCTGATCGTTGATCGTGTGATTTGAGAACATGTTCTCAAATCTGCGATCAACGATCCAATGATTTATCGTTGTCGTATCGTGCTGTTACACGCAACGACGGTCTTACGATGTTGTTTCAACGTCGCTCAAACCGTGACGTTTAAGCAATATCGTTAACAATGTCATGCTGTGTAATGGGGCCTTAAAGTATATACAATGGCATGACGAACCATTTTGCGAACCAATACAGCAGTTTCAAAGTAATATTGATTCTCAAATTTCATCTATAGCACAACATGTCAAACAAGACAAACTTCAGAATCTTTAAGCAATATTAAAAGTTAGAGTTCAGGCATAAAGCAGTACCCAGGAGGTCCATTTTTCCATATATTTATGCTGAGTAGAGTTCCTAATTGAAAATAAGTACTCATATATATTGTGAGTGGCCAATTTACCCATCAACATTTCAATTGATGGAGGTTCTTTCCTTCTTCAAAGAGATGCAATGATATTTTTTTGCAAGCAAGAAAATATGTGAAATCAAAGACCTGTCCTGTTTTTCAAAGTTATTAAGTCCTATCAAAAGTAATGCCAATTCCATAGAGATATTGATATCAACATTCAACACTAAATTTATCAAAGACTGAACTTCCAGTAAAAAATCTCTTAATGTAGGGCAGGACCAAAAAATATGTCTGCCAGCGCCAATTGAGTAACAATCTCTCCAACAAAACTCACTATAAGTTTGTAAGGTGTAATTTTTGAGGTGTACGATACCACTTAGTATAAATTTTATACTGTGTCTCCAACAGAGTGACAGAAGAAACAGAAGAGTATAAAATTGGCAAAATAGCAGAGTAATGATCACTCAAAGTCGTACAATCCAAATCAAGATCCTCCCTCCAAACACTCAAAAATCTATAATCGTTCAATACAAGATCACTGTTAAAGATCTGGTGAACGTCAATAGTTTTCCAGCAGGATTCAATGTTAGATCTATGAAGAAGGGCATCAACATTCCCATACAAAGAAAACTTTATTCTGGTACTAGACAACAAATCGGCAATCAGTAGCCACTTAGCCTCTTCAGAATCTGGCAAATTAAATTGCTTACTCAACAATGAAAAGATTTGAGCTTTCCTCCAACCAATAGATCTGAGACAGAACCAATCTTCCTCTCCATCCATGCACCAAGTGTAATTTTTGAACAAAAGCAGTAAAAATGTCTAATGACAACCAGTCAGGGGTCACAGATTAGAAAGCAGAATCAGAAATAAATATTAATGATCTCCAGGCTCTAATCGTCGCCTCCATAGTTTCAGAGGGAGGAAGGCGTTTTTTGTTATTAAAAATAAATGAGGCTAAAAAAGTAGTAGGAGAGCATCCACCCATATATGCTTTTTCTATACCAACCCATGACGGAAGATTTTGTTTTTTCCCACCAACTTGTACTACCTTAACTAAAGTCGTTAAATGATATGCCTTTAAATTGGGTAACCCCAATACACCTCTCTTTCTATTTTTCTCCAGAGTAGTTTTCGCAATTCTCGGAGTCTTACCAGACCAAATTAACCTAGACATTGTACAGTATTTGAAGTTTCTCTATACATTTTTTTTTAACAAGTAGAGGGATGGACCTAAAAAAATACAAAATCTTAGGCAAAATTACCATTTTATAAGTTGTTATACATCCTGACCAAGAAATGTCCAACTTAGAGAAGAACAACACGTCTTCTGAAATTCTCTTTTACATTTCAGTGAAATTCCTATCAACAATCTTCATTAAAGGGTTAGTTACCAATAACACCCAAATATAGTTACACCCAAATATAAAATGTCTTCAGTCACCCAAGATAGTTGAAATTCTCCCTTCAAAATAGTCAAAAGGTTCTTATCTACATTAAAAGGCAGAACTTGAGAGTGATACTTACATTCAATTTATAATATGAAGTGTAAGAGAATACTCTGATGGTATCTAAAAGGTTACGCAAATAATTTAGGGGGTCTACCAATAAAACAAGAAGATCATCTGCGAAAAGTGAAGCATTATGTTGTCTACCATGAAATGGTACTCCTCTAATATTCTCATTTGTTCTAAATTTTTCTACAAGGGGTTATAAGAGCTGATTAAATAACATCAGGGAAAGGGGGCAACCCTGTCTGGTACCATTAGAAAGACGAAAAGGCATAGATAGAAAATTATTTGTTAAAACACAAGCAGTGGGAACAGAATACAAAACCTTAATAATGTTAAAAATATTACCTGAAAATCTGAATTTTTGGAGAGTGTGGAAAAGGAATCCCCAATGTACCCTATCAAATGTTTTTTCAGCAACTGTAGTTACAGCAAGCATTGGGGTCCCAGATTTTTCCACAGAAGCTAAAATGTTCATCATTCGCCGAGTAGCATCTGTCGTCCCTCAGCTGGAAATGAAACCTGTCTGATCAGAGTGGATCAATTTAGGAATATTTTAGAGAGTCTATTTACAATGAGTTTAGAAAAGATCTTGGAATAAGAATTTAGTAGGGATATAGGTCTATAGTTGGCGACATTCTGAGGATCACTCTTCTCCTTTGGGGTCACCGTAATAACAGCTTCCTGCATTTCTGCAGGTAAAACAGAAGACTCAGAAGCTGAATTGACTAATTTCACCAAATAAAGAGATAATAAAGAGTCAAATTATTTAAAATATTCATTAGAAAGATCATCAGGTCCCGACGTCTTTCCATTTTTTAAAGAATTAATAGAGGATGAAACCTCAGAGTCATCCTCATCTAATTTGGGTAGCTGCAATTTATCCCAAAAATTTTTGATAGAAGCATCAGTAGGTTGGGGAGTGGATGGGTCAGAGTTTAAATTGTAAAGCCTTTCATAAAATGATTTAAATTCATTGGAAATATCTTTGGGGTTCCTAATTAACGTGCCACTACTATTCCTTATTAGGAATTCTCTTTTTCTTTGCTTTTTTCTTTGTTTTTTATTCTCTTTTTTTCTCTTTGTTAATCGAACACCATCGAACATGTCGAACACCATTGAAAATCAAGTAAAATGTGTTATAATGTTAGTACCGGGCGGGAGGACCAACTACTGGTGGGGGAGCCAGAAACCGAGTCTTTACTATGCTCAAACAATATAATTATTTATTTACAAAATTGCACTCATTTAAAAATGCAAGTTTGGCTGAAGATACAGGCAGTACATTGCACAGCATATTGTCACAGATAACATTTAGGTATTGCACTTAGCACATTGCACATTGCCACAATAATATTGCACGGGTCCCTATACAAAAGCATGGTCATGACATGGTATATACAGGTAATAATATAGTGTGGTATATACAAGTAATAACATAGTAAGGCCCAATCAGCCCCATATCAAACGCTTAAGGGGAGCAGTGCACACTTTGACTCATATACGTGCATAAAAGCATACCAATTTGTATCTGCACACAGTGCAGAAAGGAACAGCCACCACCTAACCCTCCATCTCCTACGCCGTTTCGCTACCCGCTTTTTCAAGGAGAGGTGCTCCTCTCTGTGTCCCGTGCCTTATATTAGAGGTGAACATACCGCCTTGCGAGTCACCGCCCTGCACGTTGCGGCGCTCATGCTTCCAGGAGCCCGCGTCCGCATCCGCCCCCGGAAACGCGTCATCACCGTGCACATCCGGACGCCAGCGTTGCCAGGCACCCGGAGCGAGCGGTGATTGTAGACGCCCCCGGGGGAAGAGGGAGGCAGGGCCAGGTTGCGGAGCGCACAGCAGGGGACCATAGATCCAACACAGCAAAATAAGCACAGTGATACATCAATACAATCTCTTCATCTTTAATGTTGATGTCCGTCTTAGATGCTGGTGGAGTAGGGCACTGTAAACACAGAGAGGACACCATAAGTAACTTGCACATATGTAACTATAAAAACAATTAAAATCATGATATCGACTTATATATGTACAATAGATATCAATGAGTTTTAGGTGAACAAGAGAAAATAGAAAGAATGAAAGAGAAAGAAGGAAAGGGACCGCTCGCTCCGGGTGCCTGGCAACGCTGGCGTCCGGATGTGCGCGGTGATGACGCGTTTCCGGGGGCGGGTGCGGACGCGGGCTCCTGGAAGCGTGAGCGCCGCAACGTGCAGGGCGGTGACTCGCAAGGCGGTATGTTCACCTCTAATATAAGGCACGGAACACAGAGAGGAGCACCTCTCCTTGAAAAAGCGGGTAGCGAAACGGCGTAGGAGATGGAGGGTTAGGTGGTGGCTGTTCCTTTCTGCACTGCGTGCAGATACAAATTGGTATGCTTTTATGCACGTATATGAGTCAAAGTGTGCACTGCTCCCCTTAAGCGTTTGATATGGGGCTGATTGGGCCTTACTATGTTATTACTTGTATATACCACACTATATTATTACCTGTATATACCATGTCATGACCATGCTTTTGTATAGGGACCCGTGCAATATTATTGTGGCAATGTGCAATGTGCTAAGTGCAATACCTAAATGTTATCTGTGACAATATGCTGTGCAATGTACTGCCTGTATCTTCAGCCAAACTTGCATTTTTAAATGAGTGCAATTTTGTGAATAAATAATTATATTGTTTGAGCATAGTAAAGACTCGGTTTCTGGTTGTATAAAATGTTGTGTTTGAGTCTGCCATAGGGGTTGACTAGCAGGACTTCATAATTATCCTGAGCCCCTTTTTGTAAAATGTACAAATATCAATGGGAACTATTGTTTATCTACAGGTGGGGGAGCGCAGCACTGGGAGCGGGGAGTCAAAAACACAGGCGGGGAAGCCAGCGATGAGAAGAGGACTTCACCGCCGGCTTTCCTGCTCTGTGCTGCGCTCCCCGCTCCCTGATTTCCCCTCCCTGCTCCCTGGATCTGCTCCCCCTGCCCGGTCCTAACTTAGGATCAGGTGGCGAGGCGGCAGGGGGAGCTTTGAGGGGGCATCAGGGAGCGGGGAGCGCAGAACAGAGAAGGAAAGCCGGCGGTGAAATCTCACCGCTGGCTTTCCCGCCGGTTATTTCAAATGATCAGCTGACGCAGATAAGCTGTTCATTTGAAGAAGCCGCTGTGCTGTGAGGGTTCATGTGAGTTGATGCAGCATGAACTCACATGAACTTTCCCACGCCTGGTGCTGCACAGCTCAGCTACATTTCTGGTAGAGGTTCTCTAGCAGAGATGTAGCTAAGCTAAAGAAGAAAACCTGATTGGACTACGTCGGACAGAAGAGGGATTTTTTTTTAATAAAGATGGAGTCTCTAAGTGTATTTTTTGTTATATTTCTAATAAAATATTTTTTTCTCTGTGTTGTTTTTTTTTTTTAAACAAATTCACTAGAAATTCATGGCAGTTATGTCTAATATTGGCGTGACCCCATGAATTTCGGGCTTAGGGCCAGCTGATAAAACAAAGCTGGCCCTAACCCCTTCATTACCCAGTGAGTCACGGCACCAGGGCCCTGGATGAACTGGGTCTGAACGCGCCATTTTCTGGGGTGGCAGCAGGGGGGAAGCCAGAAAGTTTGGGCCTCCCTGGTTTGCGGATTCCAGCCCCCAGCTGCCTCGTTGTACCTGGCTGGACATGGAAATAGTGCAGAGCCCCACATATTTTTTTTATTATTATATTCTATTTTTGTTTCCATGCAGGTACAAATAGGCACCTGGGGGTTGGAGGCAGCCTGTTTCTGCCTGCTGTACCTGCCTGGACACAAAAATATGGCGAAGCCCACGTCAGATTTTTTTGGAAATATCCTGTAGCTGAGACTGCGACATCAGCTGCAGCTGGAATCTAGCTAGATATACTGCCAAATCCTCTACGGCAGGGGTGGCGAACCCTCTTCCAGTCAGGTGCCATTTAGAAATTTCTACCAACCTTCAGGAGTCGCACAAAATTATCACTTTGAAATGACCCCGCTATATTTGGTCAAACAATTAATTAACTCACCCCTGCTGTGGTGAGTGCAGCTGCTTCTCTTTGATACAGCTGTGATGTTAGGTGATCTTGATCTTGTTGCTTCTCATAACTTCCTTACCAGGTTTGCGTCGGTCTGTAGCGCAGTCAAATCTTCATGATGATATGTTTTGTAAATTATATACATCACGTAGGAGACAGTTGTATATACATTCCAAAGGAGACACTGGGACTGCTGTAGACAGTTGGATTGCTGTATATACATCACATAGGAGACACTGAGGGTATATACATCGATGAGGGCATGTACAGCACTGGAGAGGATACGAGTCTACACATCACTAGGGACGGTGGGGAAATATTCAGCACTGGGGAGACTGGAGCATATACATCACTGGGAATAGCGCGGGCATATACATCGCTGGGGAGGTCTGGGAGCATATATAGCACTTGAGAGACTGGGGCATATACATAACTGGAGAGGGCTGAGGGCATATACAGCACTGAGGAGGCCTGAGGGTATATACTATCACTGGAGAGGCTGAAGCATATACATCAATGGGGAAGGCTGCCAATATACACAGCATGGGGAGGCTGAGGTATATACATCACTGGGGAGCGCTTAGGATATATACAGAACTGGGGAGGGCTGTGGGCATGTACGGCACTGGGGAGCCATGGGGTTTATATTCAGGAGTGGGGATAGTGGTGGCAAATACATCAATGTGGATGATGGCGGCCTATATAGTCACTGCTGAGGCTGTGATGATCTACACACGTGGGGCACATACACTGCTGCTGTGGGGGCACATACACACTGCTGCTTCTATAGGAGGCACAGACACACTGCTACTGCTGGGGGGACACAGACACACTGCTACTGCTGGGGAGCACAGACACATTGCTACTGCTGGGGCGGGCACAGATACACTTGCTACTGCTGAAAGGGCACATACACACTGCTACTGCTGGGGGGTACAGACACACTGCTACTCCTAGGGGGACACAGATACACTTGCTACTGCAGGGGGAGCACAGACACGCTTCTACTATGGGGGGCACAGACACACTGCTGCTATGGGGGGCACAGACACATTGCTGCTATGGGGGGCACAGACACACTGTTGCTATGGGGGGCACAGACATGCTGCTATGGGGGGCACAGAATTGCTGCTGCTATGGGGGCATAAAATTGCTGCTGCTATGGGGGGCACAGACACACTGCTGCTATGGGGGGCACAGACACATTGCTGCTATGGGGGGCACAGACACACTGCTGCTATGGGGTGGTCACAGACACACTGCTGGTATGAGGGCACACATATTGCTGTTGCTGCTGGGGGGCAAACATATTGCTGTTGCTGGGGGCACATATTGCTGCTGGGGGCACACATATTGGTGCTGCTGGTGGGACACATGTTGCTGCTGCTGGGGGAGACACATGTTGTTTCTGCTGGGGGGGACACATGTTGCTTCTGCTGGGGGGGACACATATTGCTGCTGAGGGGACACATATTGCTGCTGCTGGGGGGCAAACATTGCTGCTGGGGGGACACATTGCTGCAATTGGGCCGAACTTTCTCAACCATTGCTCTACAGTATGACATATGCTGCTCTTGGTCCCGGATGCCATAGGTTAAGAGGGATCTGACTGCTTGGACTCACTCCTCAGGTCCAGCTTCCATCTTAACACAGCATTGGAGCCACATCTCATTACAGATGATGCCCAAATTGGGAAGTGCGGTGCAGCTCCAGCTGACAAAGGTCTCATTCGCCATCTCCCCTCCATGATGCCACTCTGGGTCTGGTTCTGCCGACCCACCTTCTGCTCCCGGGGTTGTCAGGTAGATTAAATCATCCTCTGAGTCGAGGTCAGTGATGTCTTTCAGGAGATCCATGGAGAAATGACTGCAGTGCGGAATCTAGACAGCAAACCTCCATGCCACTGGGAGTGCAGAGGTAAGGTGGTGGGAGATGCTGTTAAAGCTTCCCAGGTTTTGGTATGTTTGCTTTCCCTAAGGAGCTTAGCTCTTGTATTGAGTGCCTCGATTCAGACCTGAGCAATCAATACTGGAGTTGAATGTTTGCACACTAATGTTGCCTAATGCCTAGCTGCTAATTAACACCTGTTTGTCAGGCCACAATGTATCTAAACTGGGTAGCGGATGCTTAGTTGCAGTCATTATTGAAGCGTGGCACGTTAATATGAAACATAATGATGCAAATAAATACGTTTATTCAGGTCACCATTCACCACCAATTCATCTAGAATGCTGAAGAAGGCTAGTGGGCACTGCAGGAATGCCAGGAAAAGTGGAATATGCATTATTCATGAAAGTGAGCCCCAATGGGGACGGTGTTGCAAATGTATGTAAAGTGCTATGGAATTAATAGTGCTATATAAATGAATAAATATTATTATTAGTAGTGTTATGATTATTATGATGTTAAATACTGATTGCACATTTTTAAAAAGCAATAGCCATACTATAGGGTTTCATTAGAGTGATCAGACCTATAAGATTTATGGATGTGAAGCATATAATGGCCATAAACTATTTTTTATATATTGATTTTACATAAATGTAGAACAGATAGCCTTGCATGCTGGTGACACTCTACAATACTAAAGGTTTGCTCTCCAATTAAAAATATATATATAATAATAACAACAAGGGGATAAAGATGGCCGCCGGGGGTGATGGACGCATGTAAGGAGGCTCCAGGCACTTGGACACTATCCACCGCATCCAAGCTCACCTGTCCTCCCTACACACTACCAGCTCCACTGCCGTCACCCCTGTGCACCCCACCGACCATCTGGGCCACGCACCCCATCCTGTGGCCGGCCGTGCCCTGCGGCCCCCACTCAGGCCTGCGACCCCTCACAAGGCCTGCGGACCTCACTCAGGCCACGACCCCGCACTCTGGCCTGTGGCCCCAGCTGCACCGGCACCTAGGTGCTTACACCAGCACCGCTCCCTCCCCGGAGTCCCCGCTCTCCTTGCCCGGCGGGTCCCCCTCCACCAGGAGGCACCATCACTGTGGGTGCTGGCCTCCTCCAGCGGTGCGCGGCGCCACTCTGAACTGTAGGCCCCGCGGCCACCTAGCAGGCGGCTCGTCCCTCCTGCCCTCCACAGCGGCGGGACACCCACACCGCTCCGGGACGTCGCCCTCGCGCAGCGGCGACTGTGCACCTCGCCGGCGGGCCCCACACTCCCGGCCGGATCCCCGGCCCGCAGCAGCAGCATCGCGCCTGACACCCTGGGCGGCCGCCCGCGCCTGCCAGCACCAACCAGCCACAGCCAGGACAGGAGCACCAGCCCTCCCATGGCACCACAGCCAGACAGGTGAAGAAACAGAGGGGCCCCCATCTACCGGCTGCACCAGCCCCCAGACACAACCAGGACCCCAGGCTACCCCTGGCCCCCGCTCCTGGCCCCTGTCCACTGCACCTGGGCCCCTGCTGTTTTTAGCCTGTCTCCATCTGGGCCCCGACTCCATCTGGCTCCAGTCTGCACCCAGCCTTGCGGCTACAACCTACCCTCCTGGCCGTATCTGACCCCCCCCTCCTGGCTGCGCTTGACCCTCCTGGCTGCGCTTGACCCCCCTGGCTACGCTTGACCTCCCTGGTTACACTTGACCCTCCTGGCTACGCTTGACCCCCCTGGCTACGCCTGGCTCCTGGCTACCATCGACCACCTACCTGCTGTCAATCTCTCCTGCTACCCTGGACCCCCTGGCTCCACCACCCCGTCCACGGCTGCACCATCCGATCCCCGGCTGCACCATCCCATCATCCGACAGCACCACCCGACTGCACCACCTCGTCTCCGGCTCCATCATCTTGTCTCCGGATCCATCATCTCGTCTCCGGCTCCATCATCTCGTCTCCAGCTGCATCATCCGATCATCCGACGGCACCATCCCATCATCTGACAGCACCACCCGGCTGCGCCACCTCGTCTCCGGCTCCATCATCTCGTCTCCGGCTCCATCATCTCGTCTCCGGCTGCACCATCCGATCCCCGGCTGCGTCATTCCGTCATCCGACGGCACCATCTCATCATCCAACAGCACCACCTCGTCTCCGGCTCCATCATCTCGTCTCCGGCTCCATCATCTCGTCTCCGGCTCCATCATCTCGTCTCCAGCTGCACCACTCCATCCACGGTCTGCACCCCACTTGTGACCGCGACGGCACCCCCTCGCTGTACCCCATCCCTGGCTTTTACGCATCCTGGGCTATTCCTGCGTCCCCGGCTGTACCACTTCCCTAGCTGTCTTCCACCCCCAGCTACACCCCACCCCTCCTCTCCTATTAAAATCCCTGACTCCACCCCACCCCAGGCTGCACCCACCACCTGACCGCACCCTACCCCTGGCCACACCACACTGTGCGCCACCCCCGACTCCACCCCGTCCTCCGCCACCCCCTAGCTCTACCCACACCCCTTCTCCATCCACGCACCTCACCTGCCACATCCCACCCCTGTCACTTCTCACCGCCAAAACCAGCTGCCCACAATGTTTCCCCTCCTCTTCACCCTCACCCCCATCCTACTCCACTTCCTCCTAACCCCGAACATCCCTCCACCCACCAAGGCCATAGCGATCTCTCCATCCTTCCTACCCACCCATCTCACCCCTTCCTCCGAACTGTTCCTCCACACCCAATCACTCTTCTCCACACACGCACGGGCCCCACGCAAACTCTCCTGCTCCCACCTCCTAACCCTCTCGCTATTTCTCCTACTTGCAGGTGACATATCCCCCAACCCTGGACCCCCCACCACATCCCTCCACACACCTCCAATTTCCGCCCATCCCCCATCACAAACTCTCGCAACCCCCGCAACCTCATACCCATTCACCCAACCCCAGTCCCCGTGTCTGGAGCACTCTGGAATGCCCACTCAGTGTGCAACAAACTCTCCTACATCCATGACCTCTTCATCACCAATAAATTCAAATTTCTCGGCATCACCGAAACTTGGCTCACCCCCGCCGACACAGCCTCCCCTGACGCCCTCTTCTACGGCGGACTCACACTTTCCCACACACCACACTCTAATAGCACTAGTGGGGGTGGTGTGGGTATACTCTTGTCCGACAGCTGCTCCTTCATCCCTACTACACCACCTCCCTCCGCCTCCTTTCCCTCCTTCGAACTGCACTCTATTCGCATTTTCTCCCCCTGCAACCTCCAACTCGCGGTCATCTACCGACCCCCAGGATCCACCACCTCCTTCCTTGACCACTTCAACACTTGGCTTCTCCACTTCCTCTCCTCCGACATCCCTACCATCATCATGGGCGACTTCAACATCCCCATCGACACCCCCGACCCGCCGACCTCCCGACTCCTATCTTTGACCACCTCCTTCGGCCTCTCCCAATGGTCCTCCTCAGCCACTCACAAAGACGGCCACATGCTTGACCTCATCTTCTCCCGCCTCTGTTCCCTCACCGACCTCTCAAACTCACCCCTCTTCCAATCTGACCACAACCTGTTGACCTTCTCCTCCCTCTTTCCCCCCACCTCACCCCCCCTCTCCGAAAACTCAGTCACCCACGTAGAGACCTAAAAGCCATCGATTTCAACTCACTCTCCCACTCCCTCCTCCCTCTCACGGACCTTGCCTCCTCACCCGACGTTAACACTGCCGCCACCCTCTACAACTCCACACTAACTGCGGCTCTCGACCAGGCTGCCCCCCTCACACACACCAAAACCCGCACAAACAGACAACCCTGGCTCACCCCTCTCACAAAAGAGCTTCGCCGAACGTCCAGGGTCGCTGAACGGAGATGGAAGAAATCCCACTCCACGGCCCACCTCACAATCTACAAGCAATCCCTCTCCAACTTCAAGGACGCACTCACTGCCGCAAAACAAACCTACTTCTCTTCTTTAATCAACACACTGTCCCGAAACCCCAAACAACTATTCAGAACCTTCAACTCCCTTCTCCGTCCCCCAGCACCTCCTCCTTCCCCCCTCATCTCCGCTGACGACTTCGCCACCTTCTTCAAACACAAGATTGATAAAATTAGAGAAAGCTTTGGCCCAACGTCCCCCCAACCCACCACCATTACCGCCCAACCATCCTCGACCAAAGGAAGCTTCTCCAACGTGACTGAAGCCCAGCTCTCCACCCTCCTGTCACGATCTCACCACACCACCTGTGCCCTCGACTCTCTCCCTACCCATCTCATCCCAAACCGCACCACTGCCCTCATCCCTGCCCTAACCCAACTCTTCAACCTGTCACTCACTACTGGCGTCTTTCCCTCTTCCTTCAAACACGCCTTGATCTCACCCATCCTCAAAAAACCCTCCCTCGACCCATCATCCGTCGCCAACTACCGCCCAATATCCCTTCTCCCTTTCGCTTCCAAACTACTCGAACAACACGTCCACTCTGAACTGTTGTCCTACCTATCCTCCCACTCCCTCTTCGACCGCCTGCAATCTGGTTTCCGACCTCATCACTCCACCGAAACTGC
The DNA here is from genome assembly GCA_033576535.1 of Allobates femoralis. Classification (NCBI taxonomy): domain Eukaryota; kingdom Metazoa; phylum Chordata; class Amphibia; order Anura; family Aromobatidae; genus Allobates; species Allobates femoralis. The sequence goes on from JARQOC010000003.1 coordinate 241,432,253, forward strand.
CCTTACTAAAGTCACCAATGACCTCCTGACCGCAAAGAGGAAAAAACACTACTCCGTCCTCCTCCTCCTCGACCTATCCGCCGCCTTCGACACTGTCGACTACTCCCTCCTACTCCAAATTCTAGAATCCCCTGGCATCACTGACCTCTCCCTCTCCTGGATCTCCTCATACCTTACGGACCGCACTTTCAGCGTCACCCACGCCGACACCTCTTCCTCGTCCTACCCCCTTACTGTCGGCGTCCCCCAGGGATCGGTACTTGGACCGCTACTTTTCTCCATCTACACCCTCGGCCTAGGTCAACTCATTGAGTCCCATGGCCTCCAGTACCATCTCTACGCTGACGACACCCAGATCTACCTCTCCGGGCCCGACATCACCTCCCTTCTGTCTAAAATCCCCCAATGCCTGTCCGCCATCTCATCCTTCTTTTCTGCTCGCTTCCTCAAGTTGAACATGGACAAAACAGAGTTCATCGTCTTCCCCCCCAGCCGCCCTCCCCCTCTGCCAGACCTGTCAATCCGAGTCAACGACTGCTCTCTCTCCCCAGTCCCCCACGCAAAGTGCCTCGGGATCACCCTCGACTCCTCCCTCTCTTTCAAGCCCCACATCCAAGCCCTTGCCAACTCCTGCCGACTCCAACTCAAGAACATCTCACGCATCCGCCCGTTTCTTAACCATGACACCGCCAAAACTCTCGTCCACGCCCTCATCATCTCCCGCCTTGACTACTGCAACCTACTGCTCACCGGTCTCCCTGCCTCCTCCCTTGCACCTCTCCACTCTATCCTGAACTCAGCTGCCCGTCTAATCCACCTGTCTCCTCGCTACTCCCCTAGCTCCCCTCTCCGCATGGCATTTCACTGGCTCCCCACCCCCCAAAGATCTAAATTTAAAATCCTAACCCTGACTTACAAAGCCATCCACAACCTGTCCCCCCCCTTACATCTCCGACATGGTCTCCCAATACCATCCTGCACGCAACCTACGCTCCTCACAAGAAGTCCTCCTCTCCTCCCCCCTCATCTCATCCTCCCACAACCGCATACAAGACTTCTTCTGCGCCTCCCCTAGACTCTGGAACTCCCTCCCCCAGCACGTCAGACACTCGCCTACCCTCAAGAGCTTCAAAAAGAACCTGAAAACTCATCTATTCCAACAAGCCTACAACCCATGATGAGACCCAGCGCCGCTCCACCAACCGCTTGGCGCTTCCCTCCCCCCCTATCGTGTCCTCCCCCACCCCCGTAGACTGTGAGCCCTCGTGGACAGGAACATCTCCCGTCGTGTATCAGCAAGCATTGACTGCTCATATGTACTGTACCTGTCCTTGTTACCCCCACGCCTTATGTAAAGCGCCATGAAACCAATGGCGCTATATAAATAATAATAATAATAATAATAACAATAATATTAAAAAAGTTCACAAAAAATTCCCCTTAAAAATATTTAGCTCTCTTAAACTGATGTTTTAAGGACATTGTAAGCTTCCTGGACTTATCAGCTGCTGTCACATGTGGCACAGTTTCCAAAATTCAGACTCTGCAGCTTTCAAAACACCTGCAAACTCCAAGAAGCTTAAAAAAATTCCCAAAAATTCTACAGCTTAACCCATGCCAGTACACCCAATGGCTGGGAACACTCCAATGTAGGTCAGTGGGTTTTCCGGCAAGTGTTTTGGCCTGAAATAAACTGGTAACGTTTTAGGGCCATTTTAAATTTAAATTAACTTAGCCGAATTTGTCGCCTTTTAGTGAAAGTGTTTGCGTCTCCGATCACCGAACTGAACCACGTTCTTGTCGAATTTGAAATTGGCAAACATGTTTGAGCAAAGTTTGCTCATCTCTAATAGTGTGGTCAGGAGAGCAGAGAGCGGCCATACACATTACATCCTGGAAGAGGTCATCTACGTCAAGTGATAAAAGATGATTTCTCCACACCAAGGCATCTGATATGAAGCAGACAGGTATGATTATTTTAAACATTCTAAAACCTGTATGCCCATAATGACAGTTTAGAAAGGTCAAAATAGTGACAAATTCCCTTTAAATGTGTATGTAACCTCTGGATGCACAGTTTTTAACAGTGCGCAAAACTACAAATGTTGATAACACTGCACAGAACTACACACTTTGATATTTGGTATAGATATTGTAACTTACTATTAAGGTGAGCTCGAGAAAAATAAATGGAGAAAAAATCTAAGATCAGCACTGACTCATTGAATAACATTAGTGCGAGGGCAATGCGATTTTTTTTTATCAGATTGCACATGCAATTTTTTTATCAGATTGCACTCTGCAAAATTGTATGTAGATGTAAGCAAACCTTTATGAAAAAAGCATCGGTCAAAAGAAATACACAGTCTATTTAATAGTCAATAACTTTTTCGTTTGGAATGCAATAGCACTCCAACACATCCTGTGTGACGCCAATGGAATTTTCAAGGGTGCTTGAATCTCTTGTGCAGGCTTTGAAACTTTGTGACAGCTCAGACATACTGCAGAGCCTTAATCTCTTCACCTATTGTCACAAAACAATTTTTCAGTCCCTTCAGAGTCATTTTGTCTTCTATTTCACACCACTTTTCTCTCTTCTTATTGGATTTCGAGGTTGTCATGGTTGCAGTTTTCCTGTGTTACTATACTAGGCTAAGAGAATGTCCTCCGGGCTTTGAGGTTTATTAAATGGCTGAGCTATACCTCACTACTCTTTTCTTTTTCTTTTTAAGGTGCCCTCTATCTGAAATTACGATGTGCAATTGAAAGTGCATACAGATTTAAGAATATTTTAAGTCTAACAAAAATTGCTATAATGTATTTCTTATAAATGATATGACACATATTTAAAATAAACTACTTGTATATGTTTGTATGATCTCATTTTCCATTTTATTCATGAATACTTTAAGAGTTTTCAAAAATTTTCATTCTTTTAATTGTTTTCGTGGACTTGAACAAAACTTTTCTAAAAGAAAAAATATTTAAAATAAATAAGCAACTATAACTTTCCTTTCCTGGTGAATGTGAAACGCTGCAGAATTAATTAAAAGTGCTGTGTAAGTTTATAAACATTATTATCAAATATATTATCACCTTCTGGTGTCTGTCATCAATATACATGGGGATGTGTCCATATCTCAAAAGTCACTGCGCCAGAGGTATGCCAGATGCCATATTGGGACACCCAAGTGATTAATATTGCTATATAAATGAATAAGGTAAAGAATATTTATACCGTGTTAGCCAGTAGATAGAAAAATATATTGCCATCTGAGAGTCCTCAGTGGTTGATACCTTTTAATGGCTAACTGAAAAGATGGTAAACATAGCAAGCTTTCGGGAAATTGAGTCCCCTTCTTCAGGCTAGTAATGACACAAATTCTGAAGACACATATATATATACATAAGCAATAGAAAAGAAAAAAAAAAGAAAAGGCAAGAAGAGAAAAGAAAAAAAAGGCAAAACAGTGTTATATGCTCTGGAGGATATGATAGGTGACGCAAAGCAGAGTCGGGTAGGGAGGGGTGGAGGAGCAGGGATAGAGAAACCAGATTTCTAAGATAAGTGGAACCAATTGTATTAGGTACCGTATATACTCGCGTATAAGCCGAGTTTTTCAGCCCAAAAATTGGGCTGAAAAGTACCCCCCTCGGCTTATACGCGAGTTAATACGGCAGCCCCAGCAGCCCCAGCAGCCTCAGTAATCCAGGGCCCCCCCAGCCTTGCTCCGGTAACCTGTAAAGTAAAATATACTTATCACTGTCCCGCTGCCGTCTGTGCCCGCCGCTGCCGACATCCCGATCCTCCATCTTCATGCGTCTTCTTCCGGTTTTCTCTGTTCGTCGCAGGCAATGACGTCATTGCCGGCGCTAAACACAGGAAGCCGGAAGAAGACGCATAAAGATGGAGGATCGGGATGTCTGCAGCGGTGGGCGCGGACGGCAGCGGGACAGTGATAAGTATATTTTACTTTACAGGTTACCGGAGCAAGGCTGGGGGCCCTGGATTACTGGGGCTGCTGTATACTACCGCTGGGGCTGCTGTATACTACCACTGGGGCTGCTGGGGATGCTATATACTACCACTGGGGCTGCTGGGGCTGCTTTATACTACCACTGGGGCTGCTGGGGCTGCTGTATACTACCACTGGGGCTGCTATATACTACCACTGGGGCTGCTGGGGATGCTATATACTACCACTGGGGCTGCTGGGGCTGCTGTATACTACCACTGGGGCTGCTGGGGCTGCTATATACTACCACTGGGGCTGCTGGGGCTGCTATATTCTACCACTGGGGCTGCTGGGGCTGCTGTATACTACCACTGGGGCTCCTGGGGCTGCTATATACTACCACCGGGGCTGCTGGGGCTGCTGTATACTACCACTGGGGCTGCTGAGGCTGCTGTATACTACCACTGGGGCTGCTGGGGCTGCTGTATACTACCACTGGGGCTGCTGTATACTACCACTGGGGAGGCCTGTATACCACTGGGGGGGCCTGTATACCACACTGCTGGGGGTGTATACCTGTGCTGGGGTCCACCCTCAGCTTATACACGAGTCAATAGGTTTTTCCAGATTTTTGGGGCAAAGTAGGGGGGTCGGCTTATACACGGGTCGGCTTATACACGAGTATATACGGTAGATGGTTAGTAACCCATGGAGACCTGAAAATACTTAGTTCTAAGTGAGACAGTTCACAGAAGTGTCAAGAGTTCATAGTTCTATGATTTCAGTGTGTTGCAAGCTGTCTCCAAATGCACTTTCATTTTATATAGAAAATGCAGGAATCTGCTATCCCCAAATGTCCGTTCATTTTACATAGAATCCCATAAATCCATGTGAAATATTTAGTCCTGTTTTGATTGTGTCAAAGGTTGTTATCAATTTGTATTCCCAAATTCTTCTCTCTCTCTGAGATTTGAAGTTACCTTTTAAAATGAGCAGCCTCATATCGGATTCAGTGTTGTGCTCAGAGCTGCAAAAATGGTTTCCTACAGGTAGATCCATACACTTTTCTTTTATTGAGTGGCGATGAGAATTCATTCTTGTTCTGAATTGTAATCCGGTCTTCCCTATGTACATGCTGCCTGTTGGGCATTTGGTACAAATAATTAAATACACCACATTGCTTGTGTTGCAGCTGAAGTTACCTGGGATCTTGTAGTCCTGATCTGTCCCAGGAATCCTTATTTTGTCCATTGTCATTATAGATGGACAGGTTTTGCACCTGTTCTGGTTGCAGGGAAAGGTTCCTGTTGTTGCTGGAGATGACAGGGGGCTTCTGACAATGATGTTTTCTAGATTCGGAGGTTGTCTAAAACACAAGAGTGGGGGATCCAGAAATATTGATTTTAGTCGGGCATCTTTTAGTAGGAGTGGTTGCAGTTTCCGTGCGGCTCCTCTTAGCACCTCCAGACTCGGATTGTAGGTGACTACGAGAGGAACTCTGTTGTTTTCTTCTCTAGTTTTGTAAAGTAGGAGATGATTCCCTGATATTCTGGTGGCTCTTGTAATCTGGTTCTAGGATCTCTATCAGAAGAAACCATCCTCGCCACCATGGATGTGGAGTCTCTGTATAGCAACATCCCACACCAGGATGGATTAAATGCCTGCAAAACCTTCCTGGAAAACACAGGGATTGATGCTGACTCTGTGGTAGAACTCACAAAATTCATCCTCACGCACAATTACTTTACATTTGACGACAACTTATATAAAAGGAGACTGGCACAGCAATGGGAAGCAAAATGGCACCACAATATGCAAACCTTTTCATGGCCAAGCTTGAAGGTGACTTTTTATCCTCTTGCCCTATCAGGCCTCTGGCCTACTACCGTTATATTGATGACATCTTGATCATCTGGACGGAGTCTGAGCAACAGCTGAAGACGTTCCACGAACACTTTAATCAATTTCACCCCATCATTAACTTAACACTAAACTACTCCTGCACTGAAATCAGCTTTCTGGACACCATCATTAAGCTACAGAACAATGAAATAGAGACATCCTTATACCGGAAACCAATTGACCGTCCAACATATCCTCGATGGGATAGCTTTCATCCAAAGCACATAAAAAACTCTATTGTGTACAGCCAGGCCATCAGATACAACCGGATATGTTCCAACCCTACAGATAGAGACAATCACCTTGAGGGCCTCAGAAAGACCTTTTTGAACCAGGGCTACCATCCAAGAACAATCGAGAACCAGATTACAAGAGCCACCAGAATATCAAGGAATCATCTCCTACTTTACAAAACTAGAGAAGAAAACAACAGAGCTCCTCTCGTAGTCACCTACAATCTGAGTCTGGAGGTGCTAAGAGGAGCCGCACGGAAACTGCAACCACTCCTACTAAAAGATGCCCGACTAAAATCAATATTTCCGGATCCCCCACTCTTGTGTTTTAGACAACCTCCGAATCTAAAAAACATCATTGTGAGAAGCACCCTGTCATTTCCAGCAACAACAGGAACCTTTCCCTGCAACCAGAACATTTGCAAAACCTGTCCATCTATAATGACAACGGACAAAATAAGGATTCCTGGGACAGATCAGGACTTCAAGATCCCAGATAACTTCAGCTGCACCACAAGCAATGTGGTGTATTTAATTATATGTTGCAAATTCCCAACAGGCAGCATGTACATAGGGGAGACCGGATTACAATTCAAAACCAGAATGAATTCTCATCGTCACTCAATAAAAGAAAAGCGTATGGACCTACCTGTAGCAAACCATTTTTGCAGCTCTGAGCACAACATTGAATCCGATATGAGGCTGCTCATTTTAAAAGGTAACTTCAAATCTCAGAGAGAGAGAGAAGAATTTGGGAATACAAATTGATAACAACCTTTGACACAATCAAAACCGGACTAAATATTTCACATGGATTTATGGGATTCTATGTAAAATGAACGGACATTTGGGGATAGCAGATTCATGCATTTTCTATATAAAATGAAAGTGCATTTGGAGACAGCTTGCAACACACTGAAATCATAGAACTATGAACTCTTGACACTTCTGTGAACTGTCTCACTTAGAACTAAGTATTTTCAGGTCTCCATGGGTTACTAATCATCTACCTAATACAATTGGTTCAGCTTATCTTAGAAATCTGGTTTCTCTGTCCCTGCTCCTCCACCTAGCCCTACCCGACTCTGCTTTGCGTCACCTGTCATATCCTCCAGAGCATATAACACTGTTTTGCCTTTTTTTTTCTTTTCTCTTCTTGCCTTTTTTTTTTTTTTCTCTTTTCTATTGCTTATGTATATATGTATGTGTCTTCAGAATTTGTGTCATTACTAGCCTGAAGAAGGGGACTCAGTTTCCCGAAAGCCTGCTATGTTTACCATCTTTTCAGTTAGCCATTAAAAGGTATCAAGCACTGAGAACTCTCAGATTGCAATATACCGTATATACTCGTGTATAAGCCGACCCGTGTATGAGCTGACCCCCCTACTTTTGCCCCCAAAACCTGGGAAAACCTATTGACTCGTGTATAAGCTGAGGGTGGACCTCAGCACAGGTATAAGCCCCCAGCAGTGTGGTATACAGGCCTCCCCAGTGGTAGTATACAGCAGCCTCCCCAGTGGTAGTATACAGCAGCCTCCCCAGTGGTAGTATACAGCAGTCTCCCCAGTGGTAGTATACAGTAGCCTCCCCAGTGGTATATACAGGCCCCAGCAGTATATACAGCAGCCCTAGTGGTATACAGCAGCCTCCCCAGTGGTATATACAGGCCCCAGCAGTATTACAGCAGCCTCCCCAGTGGTATATACAGGCCCCAGCAGTATTACAGCAGCCTCCCCAGTGGTATATACAGGCCCCAGCAGTATATACTGCAGCCCCAGTGGTATACAGCAGCCTCCCCAGTGGTATATACAGGCCCCAGTGGTATATACAGCAGCCCCAGTGGTATACAGCAGCCCCAGGGGTATATACAGCAGCCCCAGTGGTATATACAGGCCCCAGTGGTATATACAGGCCCAGTGGTATATACAGGCCCCAGTGGTATACAGGCCCCAGTGGTATACAGGACCCAGTGCTAAGTACAGGCCCCAGTGCTATATGCAGGCCCCAGTGGTATACAGGCACCCCCCCATCGGTATACAGGGCCCCCTCTTGCTGCCGCACACCTGTAATGGAATACATCATTACACTTATCCCTGTCGCTGTCGCTGTCGCCGCCGCCGCTCTGCACCGCGCTCCTAGGGGTCTTCATGCTTCTTCCTGCTTCTTCATGCTTCCTCCTCCAGCGCACAGGCAATGACGTCATTGCCTGCGCCCGCCGGAGGAGAAAGCATGAAGAAGCAGGAAGAAGCATGAAGACCCGGAGGAGCGCGGTGCAGAGCGGCGGCGGCGACAGCGACAGGGATAAGTATAATGATGTATTCCTTTACAGGTGTGCGGCAGCAAGGGGGGGCCCTGTATACCGATGGGGGGGTACCTGTATACTGTATGACTCGTGTATAAGCCGAGGGGGGGACTTTTCAGCACATTTTTTGTGCTGAAAAACTCGGCTTATACACGAGTATATACGGTATTTTTCTATATAAATGAATAAATTATTATAATTTATCTGGTTTTCCTAAAAACCTGAGTCACACAACATGACCCAGTTCACACTCCTTTATTTCTGTGTTGTACTCACAGTACCCAATTTGAATACAACACACTCCAATGGGTCTTTTAAGGTTTCATCACACATTCTAGGGGGGACATATCGACCTTCTTATATTACACTGGTCACTGCCTCACAGTATGTACTTATGTATGTGTGTATTAATGTATATATGTGTGTGTACAATATATGTATGATGTGACCCGCCATGCTACATCATACACATACACACATACACAAACACACACGTACACACATATATATATCCACACATATACACGCATACCAGTGTCACCCCCGCCCAGTCTTATCGCTGCCCACAAGGACCTGTATGATGTGGCAGAGTCATATGATCTAGGCCGGGGTCATGTGACATGATGGGGTCATGTGATTCAACGGGTCACATGACCTCGCCGAATCACACAGGTACTTGCGGGCAGTGGTAAGACTGGGAGGATGCTGGGGTTGGGCCACTGGAGGCAGGACGGGGAGACCAGGTGGGATCGTGCACGGGGCTGTGGTCAGCATGCATGCCAGGTATGCAGTTAGTGCGGCAGTGTCCCGCTGGTGGTACCGTGCAAGGAACTGGTACCACCAGTGATCACCTTATTGGGAGACTATTGGTAAACTTACAAAAAAATTTTGTGCATAAAAAAAAAAAAATGTTTGTAAGTTTACTCTGCTTAGTGGTGGATGGAGTTACGAGTGGAGTCTTTTTCCAGATTCCCATTTATCTATATATATGTAAAAAACCCAGGCAGAGAAGCTAATAAATTTAGTTGCAGAAATTTGACACATCAGCACTTTTTATTAAATACCTCAAAAGTTATAATCTAATTTTTGTATAGACCACTATATTTTCTACTGTATTGGTTACCCTTTGTATAAAATTATGTGGATAAGTTTTTATGAATTTTCTAAAAATAAAGATTAATTTATGCAGAAGTACAGTTTTCTTTTTTCTGATTTTATGTAAATTGCTGTATGCAGTTTAATTTTCCATGAGATATAAGGATATGGATATTTTCATTTTTGCATAGAGGTATCCTTCTGTGAGCTTAAATATTGTTTAGTAACTGTTACTTTTGTAGACCAAGCAGGGGGAAAAATTATGGAATGACTCAATTCTGAGGTAAAATTTATGGAAACACCCTGTAGATTTTCATTCCCAAAACTAACACCTGCATCAGATAAGATCTGCTTGTTAGTCTGCATCTAAAAAGGAGTGATCACACCTTGGAGAGCTGTTGCACCAAGTGGACTGACATGAATCATGGCTCCAACACGAGAGATGTCAAGTGAAACAAAGAAGAGAATTATCAAACTTTTAAAAGAGAGTAAATCAACACGCAATGTTGCAAAAGATGTTGGTTGTTCCGAGTCAGCTGTGTCTAATATCTGGTCAAAATACAAACAACATGGGAAGGTTGTTAAAGGTAAACATACTGGTAGACCAAGGAAGACATCAAAGCGTCAAAACCTGAAACTTAAAGAAATATGTCTCCAAAACAGGAAATGCACAGCAAAACAAATGAGGAACGAGTGGAAGGAAACTGGAGTCAATGTCTGTGACCGAACTGTAAGAAAACGCCTAAAGAAAATGGGATTTACATACAGAAAAGCTAAACAAAATCCATCATTAACATTTAAAGAAAAAAAAACAAGGTTACAATGGGCTAAGGAAAAGCAATCATGGACTGTGGATACCTGGATGAAAGGCATATTCAGTGATGAATCACGAATCAGCATTGGGCAAGGTGATGTTGCTGGAACTTTTATTTGGTGTCGTTCTAATGAGATTTATAAAGATGACTGCATGAAGAGAACATGCAAATTTCCTCAGTCATTGATGATATGGGTCTGCATGTCAGGGAAAGGCACTGGGAAGATGGCTGTCATTACATCTTCAATAAATGTCCAATTTTACAATGATATTATGGACACTTTTCTTATCACATCAATTGAAATAATGTTTGGGGATGATGAAATCATTTATCAAGAAGATAATGCATCCTGCCATAGAGCATAAACTGTGAAAACATTCCTTTAAAGAAGACACATAAGGTCAATGTCATGGCCTGCAAATAGTCCGGATCTCAATCCAATTGAAAATCTTTGGTGGAAGTTGAAGAAAATGGTCAATGACAAGGCTCCAACCTGCAAAGCTGATCTGGCAACAGCAATCAGAGAAAGTTGGATCCAGATTCATGATGTGACTTTTGTCACTCCTTATGTCTATACCTCAGAGACTGCAAGCTGTTATAAAAGCCAGAGTTGGTGCAACAAAATACTAGTAATGTATTTGAGTGTTGTTTTGTTTGTTTATCATGTTTCCATAATTTTTACCTCAGAATTGAGTGATTCCATAATTTTCCCCCCTGCTTGGTCTACAAAAGTAACTGTTATTGACTAGCATATTTTTTTGTCAAGATTTCTTTTAGTGCTTCTTCAAGGCAAAGAGTTGCCATTTGAAATGACTAATTTTGTGCCATGTCTGTGATCTGCTTTTTTTCTACAAAATTAAGCAAGTGAATGAACTTCCTCCGAGCCAGGTGATTCCAAAATTTTTGCCAGAGGTTGTATATACACACATATACACATGTGCACACATACACACAAACCTACATACATATAAATATATACTCACACATCATACACACACATACATGTATATACGCACAAATGCACACATACACACAAACCTACATACATATAAATATATACTCACAAAGCATACACACACATACATGTATATACGCACAAATGCACACATATATACAGTACAAACCAAAAGTTTAGACACACCTTCTCATTCAAAGATTTTTCTCTATTTTCATGACTATCAAAATTGTAGATTCACATTGAAAGCATCAAAACTATGAATTAACACATGTGGAAGTATATACTTAACAAAAAAGTGTGAAACAACTGAAAATATGTCTTATATTCTAGGTTCTTCAAAGTAGCCACCTTTTGCATTGATTACTGCTTTGCACACTCTTGGCATTCTCTTGATGAGCTTCAAGAGGAGTCACCGGAAATGGTTTTCACTTCACGGTGTGCCCTGTCAAGTTTAAGAAGTGGGATTTCTTGCCTTATAATTGGGGTTGGGACCATCAATTGTGTTGTGCAGCAGTCTGGTGGATACACAGCTGATAGTCCTACTGAATAGACTGTTAGAATTTGTATTATGGCAAGAAAAAAAACAGCTAAGTAAAGAAAAACGAGTGGCTATCATTACTTTAAGAAATGAAGGTCAGTCAGTCGAAAAAATTGGGAAAATTTTGAAAGTGTCCTCAAGTGCAGTTGCAAAAACCATCAAGTGCTACAGAGAAACTGGCTCACATGAGGACCGCCCCAGGAAAGGAAGACCAAGAGTCACCTCTGCTACAGAGGATAAGTTTATCCGAGTCACCAGCCTCAGAAATCGCAGGTTAACAGCAGCTCAGATTACAGACCAGGTCAATGCCACACAGAGTTCTAGCAGCAGACACATCTCTACGACAACTGTTAAGAGGAGATTTGGTGCAGCAGGCCTTCATGGTAAAATAGCTGCTAGGAAATCACTGCTAAGGACATGCAACAAGCAGAAGAGACTTGTTTGGGCTAAAGAATACAAGCAATGGACATTAGACCAGTGGAAATCTGTGCTTTGGTCTGATGAGTCCAAATTTGAGATCTTTGGTTCCAACCACCGTGTCTTTGTGCAACGCAGAAAAGATGAACGGATGGACTCTACATGCCTTGTTCCCACCGTGAAGAATGCCAAGAGTGTGCAAAGCAGTAATCAAAGCAAAAGGTGGCTACTTTGAAGAACCTAGAATATAAGACATATTTTCAGTTGATTCACACTTTTTTGTTAAGCATACAGTCATATGAAAAAGTTTGGGCACCCCTCTTAATATTACTCATTTTTTTTTGTTTAAAATTGGGTTTTTGCAACAGCTATTTCAGTGTGATATATGTAATAACTGATGGACACAGTAATATTTCAGGATTGAAATGAGGTTTATTGTACTAACCGAAAAAGTGAAATATGCATTATTTCAAAATTTGACAGGTGCAAAAGTATGGGCACCTCAAAAGAAAAGTGATATAAAAGTAATATTTAGTAGATCCACCTTTTGCAAAAATAACAGCCTCTAGACGCTTCCTGTAGCTGTTAATGAGTTCCTGGATCCTGGATGAAGGTATTTTTGATCATTCTTCTTTACAAAACAATTCCAGCTCAGTTAAGTTTGATGGTCGCCGAGCATGGACAGCCCGCTTCAAAACATCCCACAGATGTTCAATGATATTCAGGTCTGGGGACTGGGATGGCCATTCCAGAACATTGTAATTGTTCCTCTGCATGAATGCCTGAATAGATTTGGAGCGGTGTTTTGGATCATTGTCTTGCTGAAAGATCCATCCCCGGCGTAACTTCAACTTTGACACTGATTCTTGAACATTATTCTCAAGAATCTGCTGATACTGAGTGAAATCCATGCGACCCTCAACTTTAACAAGATTCCCGGTGCTGTCATTGACCACACAGCCCCAAAGCATGATGGATCCGCCCCCAAATTTGACAGTGGGTAGCAAGTGTTTTTCTTGGAATGATGTGTTTTTGTGGCGCCATGCATAACGCCTTGTTGTATGACCAAACAACTCAATCTTTGTTTCATCAGTCCACAGGACCTTCTTCCAAAATGAAACTGGCTTGTCCAAATGTGCTTTTGCATACCTCAGGCGACTCTGTTTGTGGCGTGCATGCAGAAACGGCTTCTTTCTGCACCATTCTCCCATACAGCTTCTCCTTGTGCAGTGTGCGCTGTATTGTTGACTGATGCACAGTGACACTCCTCAGCAAGATGATGCTGCAGGTCTTTGGAGGTGGTCTGTGGATTGTTCTTGACTGTTCTAACCATTCTTCTTCTCTGCCTTTCTGATATTTTGGTTGGCCTGCCACTTCTGGCCTTTACAAGAACTGTCCCTGTGGTCTTCCATTTCCTTACTATGTTCCTCACAGTGGAAACTGACAGGTTAAATCTCTGAGACAACTTTTTGTATCCTTCCCCTGAACAACTATGTTGAACAATCTTTTTTTTAAGATCCAACTATGATGAACAATCTTTTTTTTCAGATCATTTGAGAGCTGTTTTGAGGAGCCCATGATGCCACTCCTCAGAGAAGATGCAACTAGGAGAACAACTTGCAAGTGAACACCTGAAATAGCTTTTCTCATGGTTGGATACACCGGGCTATGAAGTACAAAGCTCAATGAGGTTACCAAACCAATTTAGTGCTTCAGTAAGTCAGTCAAAAGTAGTTAGGAGTATTCAAATCATGAAAATCAGAAGGGTGCCCATACTTTTGCACCTGTCAAATTTTGAAATAATGCATATTTCACATTTTCGGTTAGTGCAATAAACCTCATTTCAATCCTGAAATATTACTGTGTCCATCAGTTATTACATATATCACACTGAAATAGCTGTTGCAAAAAAAACAATTTTAAACCAAACAAAATGAGTAAGATTAAGAGGGGTGCCCAAACTTTTTCATATGACTGTATAATTCCACATGTGTTAATTCATAGTTAACGCAGCAGGTCACATCAAACATACACACATATATATATATATATATATATATATATATATATACACATATATATTTAGTATACGTGAGAAAAAATAGCCGCACTCACCGATAAGTTGATCTTCAGTTTTTTATTCCAGATTCATATGTCCTATTTCAAGACATCACTGCGGGAGAGAGGGGTGGAAAAGACGGCGGACACATATATATTTACACACATGCAGCAGGTCATGTGATGCGGCACATCACATACACACATGCACACACATATACAGAAATACATATACACACACGCAGTAGACACACACACACATATACACACACATACACATATATACACACACATGGAGCAGGTCAGATCATAAATACACGCACACATATACACATGTATATACACTTGTGGTAGGTCACATCATACATACACACATATATACACATATACACACATGCAACAGATCATGTGACATGACAGGTTGCATTATACATACACATATATATACACACATATACACACACATGTACACATGTATACACACAGACACACACGGTGGGTCATGTGATGCAGCAGGGACAAACACACATACACACACATACACATATATGCACATATATACACACATCTAAACAAACATATATGCACACACGTGGCGGGTCATGTGATGTGGCAGGTCCACACATACACACAAGTATATACACACATATACAAATTTATATACACATGCGGTGGGTCACGTGATGCTGCAGAGACACACATATACACACATAGACATACATACACACACATATACATACACACGACAGGTCATGTGACGCAGCGGGTCCATATACATACATGTATACACACATACAAACGACAGGTCACGTGATGCAGCGACACATACACATAGACACACCTGCGCACTTACTCACGCAACAGCCATCTTTGGACACTCGGGTAAAGATGGTGGTGGCATGACACATCCACACTGCCCTACTGCAAAGTTACAGTAATTTCAGGATTACGTTGGAGGTGAACTTGGCGGGAGCTAATACAGTGGATAACAAAGTGTCTCTCTCTATTTTGTATGTTATAAAGGGTTTCTCTCTGTGTTGTTTTTTTTTTTCTATACTGAAAGTATTGCTAATGGCCAGCTGTCATACTGACAGTTGACATTACCAATGGGTCTTGATGTCAGCTGCCAAAAAAAACTAACATCAACCCCTTTATTACCCAGCTTGCCACCACCACCAGGGCACCTGGAAGAGCAGGATAACTGCCAGTTTTAGTGTCTCTCATGAAATTTCCAATTCTGGTGCGGCTGTTGGCTACAATTTTCAGTGTGGAGGCCCAGAACACTTGAGCCTTACCATGCTGAGAATTCTGGCCCCTAGCTGCCTGGGTTACCTTGGTTGGCAATAGAAAATATGGCGGAGCTCATGACAATTTTTTTTTAAATTATTATTTTAAATAATTAAAAAAGAAAATTGTGCTCCCCTAGCTGCCTGGGTTACCTTGGTTGGCAATAGAAAATATGGCGGAGCTCATGACAATTTTTTTTTAAATTATTTATTTAAATAATTAAAAAAGAAAATTGTGCTCCCCTGTATTTTTCATTGCCAGCAAAGGTAACACCAGGCAGCTGGGTTTGGCAGCTAGTAGTTGCTTGGTTCACCCATGCTGGCAATAGAAAATATGAAGCAAAGCCTTATACATTTTTTTTAACCAGAAAATTAAAAACTTTATTGATAAAAAATACACAGAAACAGGTTTTTAAGTAAAAATACATTTATTTACATACATTATACACAGGGAGGAGAGCACACATGGGGAAGACACCTCAATGGAGAGAACGCATGAGGGGAGAAGACAACACGGGGGGAGAGAGACTGTAAAGAAGGTGGAAGTTCTCACATTGGGAGACAACTCAAAGGAGAGAGCACATGAGGGGAGAGTGCACAGAACGAATACAGCCCAAAGGAAAGAGCACATTAGGGAGAAAGAGTAAGCAGGCGGAGCGTGCATGGAACAGAGAGAGAGTACTCAAGGGGAGAGATGGCCACCACACCCCAGAGCTTGCCCCATCATGACATTATGGTCCTCCTGATGCAATATCATAAGGCCTCCATCTAGTTATTATTATAAATGATGAGCAAACAATGAAATATTTGGGTTTGGATTATTGGTAGTGAATATTTTTTATTCTTCGTGTATTTATATTGAATAATGAACCCAATGCAAGTCAATCGGAAACTCGAATATTGCTCTACAGGAACCGACAAAGACGTCTGATAGCCTGAGGAAAAGGCTGAAAAAGATGGGAAAGTGATGAAACTGAATGGAAAAAGCCTGGAGAATATGTCTGCATGCATTTCTGACTCAGCTAGTTTCTGGGAATTCAGTTGTCTGAAAATTATGTCACTTTTGCAGAGTCAAAGGAACACCTACCATATGAAACCTAAATTGGATTTTACTAGCAAAAATGTTCAGGAACAAAGAAGAAATATTTTTCTTCTTTGGAAGCAACTCAGCATTCTTTCTTCTCCAAACACGACTTGTGTTTGTACCAAACAGTTCTACTTTGGCTTCATCTGACCATATGACATTCTCCCAATACTCTTCTGGATCATCAAAATGTTCTCTAGAAAAATTCAGATGGGCCCAAACACATATTGACTTAAGGCGAGGTGACACGTCGGGCCCTGCAGGATCTGAGTCCTTGTCAGTGTGGTGTGTTAGTAGTAACATACCAGCAACAGTGTGTGCCAACCTTGTGAAGACTTACAGAAAATGTCTGACCTTTGTCATTGCCAAAAAAGGATATATAACAAAGTATTGAGATGACCTTTTCTTATTGACCAAATACTTATTTTCCACCAAAATTTTAAAACAATTTCTTTCCAATTCAGACATTGTGATTTTCAAGATTTGTTTTCTAATCTTGTCTCTCATAATTGAAGTCTACCTATGATGACAATTACAGGCCTCACTTATCTTTTTAAGTGGGAGAACTTGCACAATTGGTGGCTGACTAAATACCTTTTTCCCCACTGTTGCTATGGCAAATGAAAAGAAAGAAACTCCCTGTAGTGTATGTTCTAACTTTTTGCTGTTTTATTCCATGTACATTTTGGAGGACTCTCACTCAATTAAATATCTAGAAGGACCTCCTTCATACATAATTTTTATTTATATAGAGCAAAACATATTTCCCAGCACTTTACAATACCAGCTATAACATGCTCATTGGTATTCCGTATTTTGGCCTCCTATTCGTCCTCTTCACTACCATATGAACGAAATCATCATGCAGCCCTCACTTAAAATTTTGAGAGGGCTAGAAGGGGGTGTCCTTCAGCATGAGTTTTGGGAGGGCTCTCAGGTAGCCTTCTATCAAAATTTTGGGAGGGCCTAAGGCTAGTCTGATTTACCGTTCTGATCAATACCAAGCGGGAAGCATTGCAGTAGTGCCATAATGAAGCAGCAACAGGCTCAGCTTAAACTGATATCGTTAGTTGATAAACTGCACACTGCAACAATGATGTCCATACTCAACATCGGCAGTCAAGTGGCCCTCACAAATTCATTTGGAAGGGCTCTCACTCATATATACAGTATATATGAAAGGGCTCATCTCTATACATTTGAGAGGGTCCTTGTCTGTACATTTGGGGGGCCCTGCTCAATACATTTGGGATGGCCATCACTCATTTATTTGGGAGGGTCCTCCTCTATACTTTTGGTAGGGCCCTCCTTCACTCATATGTTTGCCACACAAAGACCTTAAAGTCTAGTTAAATGTAATAGTTGCAATGTTGTGATCAATGACCTGATCTCCAATCCATCTTAGAGTAACACGCACAAACAAAGCCATAGTTAAGTTTACTCTAGGTCATCATTTATTGGAAGTCGTACATTTGAAAGGGCCCTCACTTATTCATTTGGGAGGGCCCTCCTCTTTACATTTCGGAGGGCCCTCCTCTGTGCATTTGTGAGGGCCCTCCTGTATACATTTGGAAGGATACTCCTTCACTCATACATTTGCTACACAAAGACCTTAAAGTATGGTTGAAGGTAATGGTTGAATAGTTGTGGGCAGTTGCCTCATCTGCAATGCCCTTTAAGAAATAATGAGCAAAAGCAAAGCAAGGGCCCTCCTCTAAATATTTGGAAGGTCCCTCCTCTATATATTTGGGGGGGCCCTCACACATTTATTTGGGAGGTCACTCATCTTTACATTTTCGAGGGCTCTCCTCTATACATTAAAGAGGACCCTCCTTCACTCATACATTTGCACACAGACTTTAAGTCTGGTTAAATATAATGGTTACATTTTTGTGGTCAATGGCCTCATCTGCAATGCGTATTAGGGAATAATGTGCAAAAGCAACCTATGGTTGAGGCCACTGAAGATGTTAGTTAATTGGAACTCATACAACTGTTCAACAGATTGAAAGTGAGGCATATATACATCACATAAAATGCCAGAGGGGTAGTGATGAGCAAATACTATAACAGTATTCATCAGTGGTCATCATGAGAGGGATGACCATGTCAATAGCTGATGTGAGGGTGGCATGGTAGAAATTGGTAGCACTGTCCATGCTGTGGAAGGAAGATATGGGGGACAGAGGTAGAATAGAGTCAGAGTGTGTGTGAATATCCAGTTGTGTGAGTTTTCAGAGAGGGTGTGTAAGTTGCTGGACATGGATGGCAGGTGAGGAGAGCAAGGATAAGAAACTGAGTAGATGGTGGTCAGAGAGGGGTAGAGGGGAAGTTTAAACATAAGGAACAAAGACCGATGAAGACAAGGTTTAATGAATACAGTCAGAAAAAGGAGCCACACTCACCGGGTTGCAAGCATATGGATACTTTATTCATTCCATATCTGGGTTACACATGCATGTGTAACCCAGATATGGACTGAATAAATTATCCATATGCCTGCAACCCGGTGAGTGCCACAAAAAGGAGCCACACTCACCGGGTTGCAAGCATATGGATACTTTATTCATTCCATATCTGGGTTACACATGCATGTGTAACCCAGATATGGACTGAATAAATTATCCATATGCCTGCAACCCGGTGAGTGCCACTCCTTTTTCTGACTGTATTGACTATACTTGTGCATGAGATGAGCAACACCGTTTGGGTGTGTCGCAAACCTACATAATGGAATAATTGCCCGAAGATAGGACCCAGTGCCCGGTTTTCTTTCTTCAAGTCTGCCATTTTGAAGGTTTAATGAATGTCTATCTGTGTAGATGGTTGAGGAATACCACTGGATAAGTTTGGAGGCTGCCGACTGGCAGGTGTCAGTAGGGATATAGAAGTCACCAGTGATGATAGTGGGAATCTTAGCAGAGGGAAAATTAAGAAGGTAGGTGGAGAATTGATCAATAAAGGCAATGGCTAAGCATGGAGGTCAGGGTATTATGGTGATTTTGAGATTACAGGAAGAGTGAATATGGCAGAATGCAGCTCCCATGCTTTGAACAGTGACCTCCAGTGCAGTCTCTGAAACAAAGGAGTATGCCACAGGTCATTTGTACCCAGAGTCCCATGGAGCTGCTGTGATAGATTAAGGACATTGTAAGCTTCCTGGACTTCCCAGCGGCTGCCACATCTGGCACTTTTTCTAAAATTCAGACCCTGCAGCTGTCAAAACACCTGCAAACTCCAGGAAGCTTAAAAAAAATTCCAAAAAATTCTACAGCTTAACACAAGCTGGTAGACCCGATGGCTGAGGACACTCTTAACCTTTCGTCAGGTGTTGTCCCCAGCCAGCGGGTCTTCCAGTAAGAGTTTTGGCCTCAAATAAAAGCCTAAAGTTTTAGGGCCATTTTAGATTTCCAACTTTTTCCTGAACTTAGCCGGATTTGCCGATTTTTGGGGAAAGCTTTTGGATTTCCGATCACCGAACCGAATCTGCCATATTCTTGCAAAATTTTAAATTGGCGAACAAATTACAGCAAAGTTCGCTCATCTTTACTGAAAAGATAAATAAATAATGTAAAATGACAAGGATTCCCGTCTATTTTTGAAGACCAGTCAAGGTAAAGCAGACAGCTGGGGGCTGGTATTATAAGAATGGGAATGGTCATGGTAATTTTGCCCTTCCCGGCCTAAAAATAGCAGTATGCAGCAAAGCCAGAATTGGTGCATCTGTTAAATGCACCAATTCTGATGCTTTACCTTGCTCTTCCAAATTGCCCTGGTGCGGTGCCAATTGGGGTACAAGTTATGAGAGCTGTGAAATGATAGTTAACTCAAGTAAAAAGGTTAGTAACTAATGGAAATTTATTAGACAGCCCCATTACCAACCCAGCAAGTGAATCATTAAAAATACACAGATACGTGGAAAAATACTTTAAATAAAAACTCCCCCACTCGCCCTCATTCTCTAATTTATTATCAAACATGATCCAAAGAAACTTTGTCAATAATCCGATAGGGAATAATCATTCCCCAACACTCCTTCATTCACCTATTTACTAAATCAAAAAAATCCTGTAAGTTCCAAAGATAATCCAATAGGTAATTTCCCACGACTCGCATCGATTCCTATGGAATATCTTTCTGCAGAGGTCACTTCCAGTCAGTGCCAGCCCTGGATTTTCCCACAGATGCTGATGTCCTTAGCCTTACATGACCTTACTGCTCATGAGAAAATCTGGTTTTGGCATTGGTTCTGTGACAGTGATACACAGCGGAAGTGAGGAGGTCATGTGATGTTACCGACATCATCATCACTCTTGTCGGGTATAGTGGTAGTGGAGGGCAGCACCTTACCCACATTTTTCCATGATCGGTGAGGTCATGAAAGATTACAAACACCATCACCGCTATTGCCAGGGGGCAGCAATGTCCCTTGACAAGAGAGATGATGATGTCAGTAACCTTTCATGACTTTGCCACTGTTGTCAGGTATTGTGGTCATTGTGTTTGCACCATTTATTTGCTAATCTCAATTTATGCTTTGGGTTGTTGTCCTGCTTGAACACTATGTCTTCCTTTTCATACCCATATTACTCAAATGTACAAAGTAACTCGTCTTGTAGGATATAATGTAATAAAATCACCTTGTAGAATACCCACATTCAGCTCAGCATTGAGACCACTATCAATCCTGGTCAAGTATAAAACACAATTTACTATAAAATCTCTCCATATCATCAGGCTTTCTCAACTAAACTTGACAGTTCCTTCAATTTCTCGGTCCATTAACCCCCTTTATCGTTATTCCATCTAGACTCATTTTCACTCATTAGAACCCAGTCTATTGACTTTTATGTCATCATTCTAAATTACCCATTTCCAATCTTCTAGTGTCCACTTGTGCACTTTTTTTCAAACCTGAGCCACTGCTTCTGACTTTAAAGTCAAGGCTTCTTTACCTTTTTTCAGGCCTGTGGTACAGACTTGTGCAATGTGCATTTCACGGTGCTTGCATGGATGTCTGTGATCCCACTATTATGAAGCATATGAGGAATCTCCACAGATGTGTTTGTTGTGCCAGAACTGGTAGACCTTGTGATAAGCCAACTTGTTGATGCCAATATTTTGCCTGGACATCCACATTGTAAATGGATGGACGGATTTAATTTCATATTCTTCCAACTGTCATGGTACTCACATGATTCAGTTAGGCAATTTTCTTGGCTGAAAGACCCCTATCGATAAGCTGAATGATGCTATTTCTATGTTCTTGGGAAATCTTCTTCATGGCTGTTCCTCAAATCGAACCAGTAAACCTTTGCTTGGCAATCAACCTAAAAACACACTGAGCTCTTAGGGAATGTGGGAACAGGTTGTAACTTGTAGAATACAGAATGAAAAATAATTTTAAAACACAAGAAGCAAAACAGCAACAATACAATAATATGAATAGCATAGATCAGAGGTCCCCAACTCCAGGCCTCAAGGCCCGCCAACAGTGCAGGTTTTCAGGATTTCCTTAGTATTGCACAGGTGCTAATGTGATCATCTGCACAGGTAATGATTCCAAGCCCTGTGCAATACTAAGGAGATCCTGAAAACCTGCACTGTTGGTGGGCCTTGAGGCCTGGAGTTGGGGACCTCTGGCATAGATGACTGTCTATAAAATGAAGGTAGTTTCACATCCAAAGCTGTAATGGATGATGAGATATGGAGCATGAAATTAAAAAGTTCAAAACATTGTTTCCACTTTTGCTCATCAGTGTATATATGTGTGTATTTCTTTATGCATCTGGAATTGTATGTATGTTTATATTTATGTGAAAACATAGGTCAAATATAATGAAGGCATTCCTGGCTACAGTGGGAAGATTCTCGAGGGACCAATACCTATATTACCCTCATTACAATAGTTTGTGTGCCACTGAAGGCAATACATTATGGTGGCACACATTCGGGATGTTCCCATTGCATTTTTTTTGACCTGCTTGGCATGATGACTTCATTGCAATGGTGCAAGCATGTGCGCCGACCACAAGAACAAGTGAAGTCCTGGAGAAGAATGCCGATGTATGTGAGCATGATATGTGTTGTTGTGTTTTTTTTTTTTAAATATGTCTACGGGATTTATGCCTGTATATTGGGGACTTTGAGAATGCTCAAACTGTATATAGGGTGTGTAAGTGAAGGCTCACACTATATATAAGGGTTTGTGTGCTCATAGTGTATATTTGAGGCTATGTGAGGGCTCATTCTATATGTAAGAGGCTATGTGAGAGTGTATAAAGGGGAGCAATATGTGGGTCCATACTGTATATAGGAGGGTTATCTGTGGGCTCAAGCTCAAGGCTATGTGAGGGTTTACCCTGAATATTTGGGGGCTATGTGACTGCTTATCCTTTATATACTGAGGCAATGTGAGGGCTCATATTTTGTATAGGGATCATACTCTGCATATTGGGGATTATGTGAGGATACATCTATGTACTGTAAAAGATGATAATTAGAGTTGGATTATTGTGTATAAGGTTCTTTAGCTTCAATAAAGTCACTGGCTCCTTACTTTTTTTATGGACAGGGGAGAAATTGCCCTATTTTTACAGACTATCCTGGATTTTCTTGACAGTTGGCAATCCTTATTCAAGATGAGATGCTTTTGACACTTTTAGTGAGAAAGAAAAGCTTTATTGTTTGTTTCTATTTGTATTGATCACTTACCAAAGCAAAAATATAAGAATTGTATGTTGGGAGAATTTGGCTTACTTATGTTTATGAAGATAAAATTGATTTCCATTCATGTTTTTGCAGGGTCGGTGAGTATGGAATTGTTTTTTTTGAACCTTAATCTATCTTTTATTGAACTTGATAT
Organism: Allobates femoralis; assembly: GCA_033576535.1. Lineage (NCBI taxonomy): Eukaryota > Metazoa > Chordata > Amphibia > Anura > Aromobatidae > Allobates > Allobates femoralis. The sequence goes on from JARQOC010000003.1 coordinate 241,455,762, forward strand.
GAGCACACATAGATATCAATGTTCCTTTTGAGTATTATTCTGATGTATTCTGCTAAATTCTATTAAAATTAAAAGCTTGACATACTGTATTTTTAGAGGTATTCAACACCAAGCAATGGTCTGGATGATGACACATGGAGTCCTTGATGCTGATAAACCGAATATTCTTCCATATCCCAAGGTGCGTCAATCTCTTCTTTTTCCAAAATACATATTCATAAAACGCAATAAACTATTGTTTCACCATAGATTGCCGTATATTCTTGAGTATAAGCCGACCTGAGTATAAGCCGAGGCCCCTAATTTTACCCTCCAAAACTAGGGAAACTTATTGACTCGAGTATAAGCCTAGGGGGGGAAATGAAGCAGACTCTCTTCATGGTATACAGCCCCTCTCATCATGATAAATGGCCCCCCATTACTGGTATATAATCCCCCATCATCACTGGTATATAGGACCTCGATCACTGGTATACAGTTCCCCCCCATCAAAGGTTATAGCCCCCATCAGTGGAATACAGCCCCAATCAGTGGTATATACAGGCCTCCCTCAGTGGTATATACAGGCCCCCCATCAGTGATATTTACAGGCCCCCATCAGTGGTATATACAGGCCCTCCATAAGAGGTTACAGCCCCCATCAGTGGTATATACAGCCCCCCATCAGTGGTATATACAGGACCCCCCCTCAGCGGTATATACAGGCCCCACATCAGTGGTATATACAGGCCCCCCATCAGTGGTATATACAGGCCCCCCATCAGTGGTATACAAGCCCCTCCATCAGTGGTATGTACAGGCCCCTCCATCAGTGGTACATACAGGCCCCCCCAACAGTGGTATATACAGGCCCCCCATCAGTGATATTTACAGGCCCTCCATAAGAGGTTACAGCCCCCATCAGTGGCATATACAGCCCCCATCAGTGGTATATACAGCCCCCCCCCTCAGCGGTATATACAGGCCCCCATCAGTGGTATATACAGGCCCTCCATAAGAGGTTACAGCCCCCATCAGTGGTATATTCAGCCTCCCATTAGTGGTATATACAGGCCCTCCCCCCTCAGCGGTATATACAGGCCCCCCATCAGTGGTATATACAGGCCCCCCATCAGTGGTATATACAGGCCCCCCATCAGTGGTATACAAGCCCCTCCATCAGTGGTATGTACAGGTCCCTCCATCAGTGGTACATACAGGCCCCCCCAACAGTGGTATATACAGGCCCCTCATCAGTGATATTTACAGGCCCCCATCAGTGGTATATACAGGCCCTCCATAAGAGGTTACAGCCCCCATCAGTGGTATATACAGCCCCCCATCAGTGGTATATACAGCCCCCCCCCCTTAGTGGTATATACAGGCCCCACATCAGTGGTATATACAGGCCCCCCATCAGTGGTATATACAGGCCCACTATCAGTGGTATACAGGCCCCTCCATCAGTGGTATGTACAGGCCCCTCCATCAGTGGTACATACAGGCCCCCCCAACAGTGGTATATACAGGCCCCTCCATCAGTGGTATATACAGGCCCCTCCATCAGTGGTATATACAGGCCCCCCATCAGTGGTGTATACAGGCCCCCACATCAGTGGTATATACAGGCCCCTCCATCAGTGGTATATATACAGGCCCCCCATCAGTGGTATATACAGGCCCCCCTCAGTGGTATATACAGGCCCCCCCATCAGTGGTATATACAGGCCCCCCATCAGAGGTTACAGCCCCCATCAGTGGTATATACAGCCCCCATCAGTTGTATATACAGGCCACCTCTCAGTGGTATATACTGGCCCCCCATCAGTAGTATATACAGGCCCCCCTTGCTGCCACACACCTGTAAAATAATACATCATTCATACTTATCCATGACGCTCTATTGCTTCTATTCCTGTGGTGAGCGCAGCAGCGATGACGTCATTGTTTCTGCGCCGGTCACATGACGCCGGGTACAAGCAAGAAGAAGACTGGAAGACGCGCGGTGACAGAGCGACAGGGATAAGTATGAATGATCTATTATTTTACAGGTGTGTGGCAGCAAGGGGGGCCTGTATACCACTGATGGGGGGGTGCTTACATAGTACAATGTAATATGCACCGCTCCCCCTGCCGCTGATAGAAAGGGGGATGCAGTGCATATTGCATTGCGCTAATGAGCGGGGCACGTGACCGCCCGCTCCTATTGCAGCCTCCCCCCATCTCCTCCAGCTTCTGATCACCGCCCCCCCCCCCCACTGAGCCTTCACTGTGACTCGAGTATAAGCGGAGGGGGGTACTTTTCAGAACAATTTTTGTGCTCAAAAACTTGGCTTATACTTGAGTATATACGGTACCTTTAGAAAGCAAGCCTTTAAAAAATCAATTGTTCAGGTTTAAACTGATCTGTAGAACATATAAAAATCATGTAGAACATATAATAAAAGACTTATTCATATTGTACAGCTAAATTAAGTTGAAGAAGAAAAAACTATGGAGCTAAGGGCATACACAATGCAAAACGTTTCACCTTCAAATCCACTTACAGAAGCACATGTACATTTGCCGATTCAGTCACACATCACGTTAATAGTAATTTCATGCGCAAAAGCACTTGCATGATTCACTGACTTCCAGTACTAGTCAGCCTCTCAATAACATCTTAAAACATATTCAAACTGCTTGATCTGCTTAGAGAATATAGATTTCATAAAACTTCACGTTTGCTTCATTGATTTCAATTAAAAACCATTATATAAGTTCATAACTGAGTTGATGTAAAAAACTTGATCACTAAACGTGCACATTTCCACCTATTATAATTATGACTACAATAGTGTAATTAACTTAAATGGTATGTTAGGACTAACTCAGATATGAACACAGTTGAACATAAATATTAATTTGCACCACATGTGTTCATGTTAATTTTTTTTTTTTTCATTTCCCACTTATAAAGTGCATGAATATGTTGCTTTAGCCATTCATTTAGAACAATTAAACTAAACACAGGAAACATTTATATTTTATTTGCAAAAATATCATATAAGGTTTACCATATATAAGCACAAAGCCAGCACATTTATTTCCTCTTTATCTTGAAATATCATTACAGTAGGCTTTTCCCTTTAGGGATTACAGTTAAAATATACATGAATGTTATCCTAATGCATGCTGTCTCTTCCTTTGATACAGTCTCTGAATATAAACCTCGGTTGTTAAAACATAAAGAAGGCAACATAGATCTCAAACATAGTTTGGATAATAAGCCCTTAATTAACAATAACATACAACATTTTACAAAAATGACTTGAAACAAAAAGTTGAAGCTCACCTTATTTTTGGCTAAACTGTGTTGTTTTTTTTGCTAATGCCTTATATAAGAGTTTTCTCTTACTACTAGGATGAATACGAAGTGTAATAACTTTTCCGTACAGGAATAAGTGGATGCAGGGACAATTTAAGGTATGGTATGTCCATACAAAAAAATTTAATCAGCTTTGCCCATCATATACATTTACATTGCAAAACCATATTTCCATGTATGGAGTAGTATTTTAATAACCACTGTTTAAAAAAAATATCTATGCATAAATAAAATTCAAGCAAATATAAGAAACTTTGAAATATATAATAGCTCACTGATGGCTTAGATTAAATGAAGTCTATAGAAGTTTATAGAAAGTTGAAGGTTAGCAGGAATTAACTGTGTAGTAAAGCAGAGAAGTGGAGACACAAATGACTCACAGTAGCCAGGTCTTCACGTCTCGGGCGTTGCTTCTCCCTGTCACGGTTCCGCACCCGAGGCTGTGGGGCCCGGTGGTCCAGATCAAAAGGGGATGGCTGAACAGATAAGGGTTAATTCTTACTTGTCGTGATGCCACCAGGGGGAATTCCGGTGATTTCACCGACGCTGCTTGTGCCTCTGGGGAATGTACGGCAGCAAGATGGGACGCTCCCCACAGCATGAGCGGGAGTCCCCAGGGCCAGGAGCTGTCCTTCATGGAATATGGCAGCTTTGTAGTTTCTTAGCATGCAGAGTTAAACAGTTCTGAAGAAGCACAGACAGCAGTGTACTCTATAACGGGACGTTTACTGTAACCAGCAAGATGATACAGGGTATACAGTCAACAGGTAACGGACCGGGTGGTCCCAGCAATGACCGGTGTTGTTTCAGAGCTCCGCGGTATTCTTCCTTTCTTAACCTTTTCTATTTGTGCCGATGTCGCCTTAGTGCGTCAGTTCGGGTACAAGGGGGCTACTTGAATTTCCCTGCCGGTGTAATTACTGCCTGGTATGAGGGGAGCCTGATTCCTTATGGTGGGTACTCCGCTGGCAAGGCGGTTTGGTTGCGGCTGCAGTGAGGTGCTCCTAAGAAGCAGTTCCTTCACCTCTGGTTTGCGGTGCTGCGGTAAACGACTTGCTTGCCTCGGAACCAGTGATCCAGTGGTTGGTGGGTGCGGATGTATTTTGACCCGTTTAAGTAGTCGCCCAAGTTCCGGTTTTGGGCACCGAATAATGGCGCCAACCGTAGATGGTCTTAAGGGTTGCACGGCACTGTGCAGAGCCCACTTCTCCTACGTTCCCCTCCTCGCGACCACTCTCTCCTCTCCTACTTCTCCCACACACTACTCCTACACTCCGCCCACCAGGACATGATTGGCCCTCTATTCTAGTGGTGCATGTAGGGTATGGATCTCTGAGTGTTAACTATGTCATTACTGAGACGGAGAATATTGCATCTTCAGTCAGGGATGCAATACCCTCCTGTGACTCTCTCGTTGCGGGGTGCCACACTCCCCCTTGGGAAATTACACTTGTCCCCAAGTGTCACAAAACCCCAACATTATAAAGACATTTACATTTTTATTATATCATAAAATAAACATTTTTATTAATAACAGGTATGATTGGGTGGTTTTCTTCCCCTAAGGGAGGCGCATGACTTAGAACGTTACAGAGTGAATCATTTTTGTGCAAAGAAAACGGGTTAACCATTGCGGACCTGGCAGGTCGGGTTACTGTCCTTAATATAAGTCCAGGCTTTACCGCCGGGCTGCTCTTCTGGCACTCAAACAAACGGGAACAGTGTCTATGACAAAGGCATTCTTAAGGTTAAACAAAGTTATTTGTTTTAAGGGTGTAAACTGCATTTCTTAACTCGAAGAGCGTACCACCACTGATAGCCGGCATGACGTTCATAGGTAATACCCTCTCCCCGGTAAAGATCGCGGTCGGGATGTCCCTTAGGGAGGTTTAACTCCACTTCCCGGCGACCAACAAAGATTTCCTCGTACACCCCCTCCTCCCGGGTGAAACCCCACCCGGTGTCCAGGTTAAAGGATGTAACAATACCTTCTTTGCGGAGTTCCTCCGGTAATGGGGGTTGACGGCGGGCCATTCCGCTCTGCGGCGCCGACGTACAGAATCGTCGGACCGGCACGGAGTATGGACGTAGTCCCAGCAATGGTTAGGATGTTGGCAGGTCCGGAGCTGGGTGTAGGTTTGCAACGGCACCCGGACAAGATGATCGGGGGAAGATGCCGCAGCAGCACCCGACCACTGAACCCGAGCTGCTTGTAGTGGCTCGACAGGAGCTTCCGCGTCGTCCTCCTCCTCGGAACCGGCGTGGCTGAAGTCCTCAGGCTCGCTGGGAACCTCGTCGTCCTCTTCCTCCACTTCCTCGACGACCACATCGGGTTCTCTGGCTAGCAGGGACTCTTGATCGGAGTTCTCCTGGTAGGTGGACTCTGGAGCTGTGGGGTCTTCCTCTGGGTCATGCTGTGGGGCTTCCAGGCTGCCCGCCTCCTCCTCTGCTGCCTCTGCACCGGTTGACGGTGGTGCTTCCGCTCCGGTAACCAGGTAGGCCTCAGTGTATTCAGGGCCAGTCTCCGGTTCGGGAGTGGAACAGGTCACAGTCTCTCGCTCTGGGATGAAACAGGTAATAGGTTCCGATTCTGGAACAGGACAGATTTCAGGCTCTGGCTCTCGGGTGGAGCAAGTTGCAGGCTCCGGCTCTGGAACGGAATAGGTCGTGGACTCTGGTTATGAAACAGGACCGGTCGTAGGCTCCGGTGATGGAACGGGACAGGGAGTAGGCTCTGGCTCTGGAGTGGCGCAGACTATAAGTCTCTGCTGGACAGCCCGATGCAGTCGGCTAGCCAGACCCGCACTCCAACTGCGGATGGTCCACTCTATGGTCTCTATCAGCCGTACCCTTAAGTCCTGCAGCGCGGTCTCCCAAAACTCAGGATCTTCATCAATTGTGAGGACGGGACCCGGATGGCCTATCGCTGCGCGAACGTCTTCTTCGACCTTCCTCGTCAACTCATGGAGCTTTAGACTTACCATCTTGCTTCTCTTGAGGACCGCACCCATTAAAACTGGTAACCGTCTTGGAAGCAGAGCTGTTGGAAAAGCCTTGCCACACCTGTTTTTGTGCTGTTTTTGTAGTCCATGGGTCGGCTGAAGTCTTTGGCCCGCCCCCATGGTTGTTTCCAGCAATCGGGGTGGACAAGGATTTTGGCGCCTCTGCCATGGCCCTCCTACAAAGAGGGGCGGAGGCACACCCCTGGGCCAGCACATTGTGGTTCACGTGGCGGGATCCGCCATGTTGGTCGCCATATTGACCCAGTGGTGAAAAGGCGGGAAAAGTTTGTTTTAGTCAAAGAAAGTTCTTTTTAGTGGAATAAAAGTTCTTTAAGCACACAATACCCGTTGGAAAACGGGCCTGCTCGTATCCTGTTCATGACACCAAATTCTGACTCACCGTAGCCGGGTCTTCACGTCTCGGGCGTTGCTTCTACCTGTCACGGTTCCGCGCGCAAGGCTGTGGGTCCCGGTGGTTCAGATCAAAAGGGGTTGGCTGAACGGATAAGGGTTAATTCTTACTTGTCGTGACACCACCTGCGGGAATTCCGGTGATTTCACCGACGCTGCTTGGGCCTCCGGGGGATGTACGGCAGCAAGATGGGACACTCCCCACAGGATGAGCGGGAGTCCCCGGGGCCAGGAGCTGTCCTTGATGGAATATGGCAGCTTTGTAGTTTCTTAGCATGCAGAGTTAAACAGTTCTGAAGAAGCACAGACACCAGTGTTCTCTATAACGGGACTTTTACTGTAACCGGCAAGATGATACAGGGTATACAGTCAACAGGTAACGGACCAGGTGGTTCCAGCAATGACCGGTGTTGTTTCAGAGCTCCGCGGTATTCTTCCTTTCTTAACCTTTTCTATTTGTGCCGATGTCGCCTTAGTGCGCCAGTTCGGGTACAAGGGGGCTATTTGAATTTCCCTGCCGATGTAATTACTGCCCGGTGTGAGGGGAGCCTGATTCCTTATGGTGGGTACTCCGCTGGCAAGACGGCTTGGTTGCGGCTGCAGTGAGGTGCTCCTAAGAAGCAGTTCCTTCACCTCTGTTTTGCGGAGCTGCGGTAAACGACTTGCTTGCCTCGGAACCAGTGATCCAGTGGTTGGTGGGTGCGGATGTATTTTGACCCGTTTAAGTAGTCGCCCAGGCACCGAATAATGGCGGCAACCGTAGGTGGTCTTCAGGGCTGCATGGCACTGTGCAGAGCCCACTTTTCCTACGTTCCCCTCCTCGCGACCATTCTCTCCTCTCCTCTCCTACTTCTCCCACACACTACTTCTACACTCCGCCCACCAGGACCTGATTGGCCCTCTATTCTAGTGGTGCATGTAGGGTATGGAGCTCTGAGTGTTAACTATGTCATTACTGAGACGGAGAAAATTGCATCTTCAGTCAGGGATGCAATACCTTCCTGTGACGCACTCATTGTGGGGCGCCACACAAAGATACTGTATGTTGGTAGTACATTAAAGGGAACCAACCACCAGGATTTAGTGCTATACAGTAGGTGATTGATGTGTGCAGCATGACATCACTATATTTTTTATTACTTCCCTGTGGGCTTGTATTTCAGCTGTAAGCCAAACCCTAGCTCGCTTTAAGGCCTTGTTCACACATACCAGCTTTTTTGGCATTCTCTGCGTTCTTTAGCTGTTTATAAAAAACGCACATGAGTTAACGCATGGTGCACTTAAGTGTAGCTGCATTTTTTAGCAACACATACGTTTTTTTTCACCATTCAAAAAAACTCTGCATGCAGCGTTTTTTGGGTGCTGTAAAACAACGTTTTTTTTAACATGGGGCCCCATGGGAAATGCATGCGTTAACGCCTATGCGTTTTTAATGAAAAAATGACTCAGTCCAAAAACTTCTCAAAAACGTTCAGAACCACAGGGGACACTATTTTGGCACCCTTAGAAAAACTGATCAGTTTTTCTAAGGGTTAAAAAATGCATTGGTATGTGTGAACAAGGCCTAAGGGTACGTTCACACACTGCGTATTTGCTGCATATTTTTACACGAGTGCTGTTGCAGTTTTTGTAGCCAAAACCAGGAGTGTAACAATCAGAGGAAAAGTCTAAGGGCCGCTTCACACTGCGGCATGATCCGGTCCGGTTCTGTCCGGGAGGACCCAGACAACCGCGGACCGTATCTGCACACAGGACTGGGGGACTAATATGCCCTCTGGTCCGGTGTGCAGCCCACGCAGCTGCAGCCTGCGGTCCTGACTTATCATCAGCGGGAACTGCGTGTGCTGCACACCGGACCGGAGGGCATATTAGCCCCCCAGTCCTGTGTGCAGATCCGATCCGCGGCTGTCTAGGTCCTCCCGGACAGAACCGGACCGGATCACGCTGCAGTGTGAAGCGGCCCTAATAAAAACAAGTGCTCCACTTCTGTATTTAATCACCCACTGCTGGTTTTAATCAACCACTCCTGGTTTTGGCTACAAAAACTGCAAGAGCACTTGCATAAAAATACGCAGTGTGTGAACGCACCCTTAGGGTACTTTCACAGCAGCGGTTTTTGCCGATCGCGGCAGATGCGGTGAAAAAAACGCATCTGCCGCGATTAACGCATAACTGCTGCACTTACGTCACACTTGCGGTAAGCCCCATGCAATGTCTATGGGGCTTGCGGTAAGGGTGCGGCCGGTGCGACAAGTGCGGTTTCGGCCCTTGCGGCAGGTGTGGCCGCGAAAAAAAAACGCGGTCAGACGCAGGTTTTTTTTGCGGCCGCATCTGCCGCAAGTGCCGATACCGCACTTGTCGCACCTGCCGCAAGCCCCCATAGACATTGTATGGGGCTTGCCGCACCTGTGCCGCAAGTGCAGCGGTTATGCGGTAATCACGGCAGATGCAGTTTTTTCACCGCATCTGCCGCGAACAGCAAAAAACGCTGATGTGAAAGTACCCTTAGTGAAATTAAAATGATAGGCTGTATGAGAGGGAGGGGGAGGGGTTGCATTTCACTAGAAAGACAAGCCCATAGGTGAGTAATGAAAAAAACCTAAATAGTGATGTTATGCTGCACAAAATCCTGGTGGTTGGTTCATTTTAAAACTATATTGGCACATTGTGGGTTTTTTTGGGGGATTTTGCTGCATTTTCTATACAAATTTAAAGTTGCATTTTAGGCCTGTTTCACACATACCAATCCGTTTTTTAAGCTCTTAGAAAAACGGATCCGTTTTTTAAGGGTGCCAATAGTGTCCCCTGATGTCCTGGACGTTTTTGCCAAGTTTTGGGACTTAGTTATTTTTTCAAGAAAAACGCATATGTGTTAACGCAGGTGCCTATATGTGCCCTGCGTTAATGCATGCATTTCCCATAGGGCCACATGTTAGAAAAACACATGCGTTTTTTCACTGCACCCCAAAAATGCAGCTAGCAGCTTTTTTTGGCTGCTGCATAAAAACGCATGCATTTTTAAAAACGCACATGCACATGCGCTAACGCATATGCATTTTTGGACTTTGGAAAAAAAAATTTCCAAAATGTTCCCAAAAACGGATTTAAGGCAAAAACGGATGGTATGTGTGAACAAGGCCTAACAGCAGTATCAAAAGCTATGAGATTTGAGAAATCTCATGCACACAGAACGTTTCAGCATTTTTTCAGTGTCTTTCAGCCATAGAAAACAATAAGTAAGTGCAAAATGCAGCATATCACTGCTATCAGTTTATATACCATTTTTGACAGAAAAAAATCCAGTTACATGGGGTAATGAAACCCATTTATTTTTATATTTTCTTAATATAAACCATGAGCTCTTTTCCTGACTTCAATTGCAGTTTAATTAAATTAGTAATATGTCAAAGTAAACAATACGTGATTAACTCAATGCCCTACTAAAGTGAGAAAGTAAACAATACGTGATTAACTCAATGCCCTACTAATGTGTCAAAGTAAACAATGCCATATGAACGTGTTAGAGCGTGTTAGGTATTTAATGCCTTATCAATGTGTTAAGTACGCAATACTTTACAAATGTTGTTCCAATCCTAATATAGATGAGTGTCGCTTCTCTGCAGTGAACATAATGTGCCATAATGTGCCACTAAGGCTGCCTTCACATTTGCGGACCCCTCCGCAGCATTCTGCGTAGGGGCCTGCAATGTGACCGCAGCGGCCGCCCGCTCCTATCTTTATAATGGGAGCGTACGGTGCTGCGCTTGACAGCGCAGGACCGTGCACACCCATTCACTCCCATGTGTGATCTGTGCGCAGGCGTATGCCTGCGCACAAATCACACACTCCCGCCCGCACCAGGGATGCAACATGTCGCGTCCCTGGTGCGGACGAGACTGTGTGATCTGTGCGCAGGTATCTGCCTGCGCACAGATCACATATGGGAGTGAATGGGTGTGCACGGTCCTGCGCTGTCAAGCCATACCCTGCCCATAGGCTCTGCTTGATTGTTGCACATGTGTTTGGGCCTGTTATACCCTCATCCATGGTTGTGGTTGGGCAGTGTGGGGGTCAGATCTGATAATGTCCGGATGTCATGTCCGGACCTGGTCTGCCTTTATCTGCGCTGTTTTTCTGGCGCCATGGGAGTAGTTCAGTAATGCTTCAGGTACGTGTGCATTTGATATGGTTCTGCTTTTAATGCATTCAGGAGGCCGTAATGGCACAGCGAATTAAAAAATATAGAGTAGGACTGCCCCATCTGAGAATGCCGTGACGTGGCGGGGTAGCTCAAAGAATTGATCAATTGTTTGCCAAATGTCTCAGTTTAAAGTACAGTTAGAAATTATGTGCACATGCACTTTTTGTATTGCGTGCTAACCTTAGGCAGCGCTGGCTTCTTGGCTTTTTTATTTGTTAGAGCGCAGGTGTGTGGACATGGCCATACTGTACATATTTGAAGATAAAATTACAAAAATACATATAAACAGACATAAATATATTCACAATGATGTACATATCTAACATACATAGAAATACACATCATGCATGCACATGTGGCACCCTGTGCCAGGTCACCACAGATTCCCTTGGGAAATGGAAGGATGGTACACAGCAAGCAGATCCCACTAACACACAACACCTTTCACCACAGACCTGTAGGGGGAGCTCCACTGGTTGCCTTAAGCTAGTTCCTCCTATAAATATGGGTTCTGGAGGGAGAAACACCAGAGTGTGCAGTCACTACAGAACTGTGAAGAGTTGAGTGAGCTGAACTGGTACTGGAGCCGCGCTAGGCCCATACCAGCGACACCTGAAACAGTGGTAGACCCTAAGAGTAGGAGTCACAGGTAAAGGAGAGAGAAACGCGTGCAAAAAGGGGCAGAGGAGTCATACCGACTCACCCTAGCAGAGTTCCGGTCACTGGGTCCGAGCTACAGGGACACAGAATAGACCCTAAGAGAAACTAGCACCACAAATAGGGAGTTTAGCCCCCCGGACACCTGAAGCACCACCAAATAAGAGCCCGGAGTCTAGGCCAGACAGAAAGTCCCGTAGAAGTGCCCTCAGTGCAGCAAATCCGGGTGTAGAGAGAGACTCACAGAAACAGAAGAGTAACAGTCTGGTCGGGTTCCATGCCTGCCAGACTCAGACAGAACAACAGACACAAGGAGGTCTACAACCCTGCTTGCTGTGGAAAGTCCTGAAGTGTTTACCTCATCTCCGGTCGAGTGTACCCGTACAAGAAAACCAGTAAAGGTACTAAAAGACTTTATGTGTACGTGTCCCTCCTTCCATCTACACCACACCGACCGCGCTGCCCTATTCCCCTCAACTCCATTAACTGCCCCGGGGAACCCCGCTCGTCCTGTAGGGAGCGGTTCCATCTAGCTGCCGCACATCACCCCGGAGGCCAAAGCAGCGCTGGTGCCATCACCGGACCCCTACAGGTGGCGTCACGACAGACATTTTTATTATTTCATTGCTTTCCACCCTTTTATCTGCTTCCCCCGGGCCCACGGCCTCAGCACCGGTACCCGTGACTACCCCAGAGACCTACTCCTGAGTGTCCGAGTACCACACGGGCCTGGGCTGGACACACACACATTGACCAAGGCACATTAGAGGCTCCTATATAGCCTTCAGCTCTGCATAGTGTGTCTTTTAGCATGTAAATGGCCAGGTCAGCACCACACCTTTAGTTCTGCTTGTCTCACGAAATGGCATGTCACTGTTCACTGTGAGCGGCCATGTCAGCTAAAGTGATGACCATAACGCAGAGTGAAGAAGAAGAAACAGGTAGCCCTACACAGTTACTGGGGGGAGCAACCCGGGGGGGGCATTTTCCGCTCTTCCCCTGGCCCAGCTCACCCCTAGCTCATCTAGTAGTCTATCTGCCACTAAGCCCTTTATAAATGTATGTGTGTCACTCTTAAGACCAATTGCAGCTTGCCAGATATTAGGTTTCAGTTCTATTGATTTGAACTTAGGTCACATCAGAGTACTCATACATTATTAGAATAATGAAAAGCAAACAATGTTTTATGTAATTAAAAATTAATATATCTAGATCCTAAAATTATTGTATTATAAGTAATCTATGTAATGTCTGGTATATTCTCTCATGCAGTTGTACACATGGAAATAGTTAATTATATTATGAGAGAATGCTCACAGTACTATATAAAAATCTTCACCATAGGACTCCTCATAAGGGTATTCATACAGTCTGTTCTCTCTGAAGACTCAAAGAAATGTCATGAATCTGTAATCAAACTGTCATTGAAAATGTTCTATCCCTTCTGTTGTGTCTATATCTGTCAAATGTCTGTTAATTCCTCTTATTATACCATCACAAGTTCATAGTCTTACAAGTAACATATTTTTTGTAGTAGGAAATATTCACCTTTTTTCATTTTAGCATAAAAACTTCACAGACATGAGTTATTTTGTGATTTTTTCATATTAAACTGTCCAACTAAACATATCTCTAAGATGTATCTTATTTTTCTATATTCCGTATAGTAAGGTAATTGTGCTTTCAAATAACTTCAGAATAAGCTGTCATGTGTGTACATGAAGATATAACACTAAATCTTCTCATTATGCAAGTATATTCTGTAGGTTCACTGGTATTCTGTTCTGCATACTCTGTCTTTAATTGCAGTTCACTCTGAGCTGATGGAGACTAGCTGCAGCATTGTTTCCCTACTGGTGATGAGCGAATCAACTTGCCACTATTTAATACTCACACGGATATTACAGTATTCAGGCTACTTGGTACTCACCAAGCATTTTGTGTGCTTGCCTTGAGAGATTCAAGTGTCCCACTCAGCATGTTTGGCGCCTGATTTTTAGACACTAAACGTGCTGGGCTTGGTTGCCAATCACAGTAGTGCCATAGCCATCATATTTGTAGCATTGCTGTCATTGGCTGGCCACCTAGTGTCTAGGGTCTATGTAAGCCCTGCCACCGCCATCTTGCGTACATTGAATCTGGAAACAGTGTAGTTTGAGCATAGGGATGGATCAAGCACTGTGTAGATGAGAGTGTTTCTGCCACATAAATATAATACAAGAGCTCTTTTAAGAGCTACATCTAGTCTCTACTAGCTGAGTGTATGGAGAGCTTTTGGTTCAGGGAGAGAGAAAACAGAGTAATCTTCCAGTACCTGCATATTGGACTAATAGCTCTTTTTCAAGCTGATTTTTCACCACAAATTGCATATTAAGTGATAGAGTAGACATATTTTGGTGTCCTTTAAAGGAAACCAATGACCAATATTTAGTGTGATGCAGCAGGTGATTGACATGTGCATTATGCCATCACAATTTTTTTTTTATTACTACCCTGCGGGCCTGTCTTTTGGCTGTAAGATGAACACCTCCCTTCCTTTCATTCAGGCTTTCATTTTACTTTCACTATCATGTTGCTGGAAGATAGTGAAAGTAAAATGAAAGTCTGGATGAGAGGGGAAGAGGGTTTGACTTACAGCTAAAAGACAAGCCCACAGGGGAGTAATGGGAAAACATCTGCTGTATAGCATTAAATCCTGGTGGTTGGCTACCTTTAAAAACCACAGGGCCTTCTGCCACCCATGATTTATGAAGTCACATTTTACTTTCCACCTAAAAAATACATATTCATCCACTGTTCAATGCTAAATGTTTCTTGTGTATGTGGACGTGCAGGCTGTGTGCAAGAGGCATTAGTGCCTGCTTCCTAAATAACATAATGGGAAGGAGGTAACACAGGTGAAGAGCCAGTGGTTTGGCACTCATATACAGTTTTGTTTCTAGGTGTTCCAACCACCTACTAGATTGCTGCATATGTCATCAGTATTTAGAGAATATTAACGGAGATATTATGTAGAATTTCACTTTTTAAAGGGATATGTGGGTAACGTTTTCAAATGAGCAGCATGTATACAGAGCATACTTCATTATCATTACTCATATTATTCTTATGCGTAAGGCTGAGACATGAAGAAGTGTGTGGAGAAAATTACTGAGGTATTTGAGCATTTGGTTGAAGGACTTCATATTTTTTTTTTATTTTATTATTTTTAATTATTATAATTCCATCTCTTATACATTTATGTGATAGCAATTGATATAAAAATAGCATATGGCCATTAAATGCTTCATATACATGGTTTTATAGGTCTGTTCACATTTATGAAACACTATACTATGGATATTGCTTCTTGAAAATGTGTAATCAATATTTTTTTTCAGTCAATATATTTACAATACAGATTTTTGTCATATGTATAAGAATGTTATATGTATGATTCAGTTGTCCTTCCATTGCTGCCCACTAGCTTTATTCAGCATTCCTGATGAATTTGGTGAATGGTTCGTGACCCGAATAAACTTATTTGTTTTCATTATTTCTCCTTCAAGTATGTCAATAATCAATGCACCTAAACACAACCCAGTTGTTACCTTGTGGCATAGAGAATTGGATTTGTGATTAACATTACTTCAGCAGCCCACCCCACCCCATTGAGGGGTTAATGAGGAGCTAGGCAACAAGATTGTGCAAACAGTAATATCCTGTAGTGATTGTTTGTTTCTGACATTAAGCCCCCGTCACACTAAACGAGTTTGGTAGCGAGATCGCTGCTAAGTCACAAGTTTGGTGATGCAACAGTGACCTCGCCAGTGATCTCACTATGTTATTATTATTATTTATTTATATAGCGCCATTAGGTTCCATGGCGCTTTACATGAGGATAGGGGAGACAAGCACAATTACAATAACTCTAGACAATCAGGATAAATAGGTACAGGAGGGGAGGGGACCCTGTCCACAAGGGCTCACAGTCTACGAGGGGCGGGGGGGGGATACAGTAGGCTGGGGGAGTGTCAGTTACGGGGCGGTCGCCTGGGTCTCATGGCAGGTTGTAGGCTTGACGGAATAGGTGAGTCTTCAGGTGACACTTGAAGTTTCTTAGGGTTGGAGAGTGTCTGACGTGTTGGGGCAGGGAGTTTCAGAGTTTGGCAGATGCCCGGGCAAAGTCCTGGACGCGATTGTGCGAGGAGGAGATTAGGGGGGAGCAGAGGAGGAGTTCTTGTGAGGAACGGAGGTTGCGTGAGGGTAGGTATCGGGAGACCAGGGCGGAGATGTATGGTGGGGACAGGTTGTGTATCGCTTTGTATGCCATGGTTAGTGTTTTGAACTGGGATCTCTTGGAGGCGGGGAGCCAGTGAAGGGCTTGGCAGAGGGGGGAGACAGGGGAGTAGCGGGGGGACAGATGGATTAGTCGGGCAGCAGAATTGAGGATAGATTGGAGAGGTGTGAGGGAGTTGGATGGGAGGCCAGTGAGAAGGAGGTTGCAGTAGTCAAGGCGGGAGATGATGAGGGCATGAATAAGTGTTTTAGCGGTGTCGTGGGTAAGGAAGGAGCGGATCCGTGAGATGATTCTAAGCTGGAGCCGGAGGGATGTGGAGATGGCTTCGATGTGGGGCTTGAAGGATAGGGAGGAGTCAAGGATTACCTCGAGGCACTTGGCTTGGGAGACTTGGGAGAGGACGCAGTCATTGACGCAGATGGATAGGTTGGGAAGTGGGGGGAATTTCTTGGGGGGAAGACTATGAATTCAGTTTTGTCCATGTTGAGTTTAAGGAAACGAGCAGAGAAAAAGGATGAGATTTCGAAAAGGCATTGTGGGATTTTGGAGAGTAGGGAGGTGATGTCGGGGCCGGACAAGTAGATTTGGGTGTTGTCAGCGTAGAGGTGGTACTGGAGGCCGTGGGACTCAATGATTTGCCCTAGGCCAAGAGTGTATATGGAGAAAAGTAGTGGACCCAGGACCGAACCTTGGGGGACTCCGACAGAAAGGGGATAGGGAGAGGAGGAGGTGTGGGAGTGGGAGACACTGAAGGTCCGGTCTGCTAGGTATGAGGGGATCCAAGAGAGGGCAAGGTGGGTGATGCCGAGGGATTCCAGGATCTGGAGAAGAAGGGAGTGGTCAACCGTGTCGAAGGCGGCGGACAGGTCGAGGAGGAGGAGGATGGAGTAGTGACGTTTGTTCTTGGCGGCAAGTAGGTCGTTGGTGACTTTGGTCAGGACTGTTTCGGTGGAGTGGAGGGGTCGAAAGCCGGACTGTAGGCGGTCGAAGTGGGAGCAGGAGGAGAGGTGAGAGGACAGTTCAGAGTGGACGTGCTGTTCGAGTAGCTTAGAGGCGAATGGGAGAAGAGATATGGGGCGATAGTTGGCGACAGAGGTAGGGTCGAGGGAGGGTTTTTTAAGGATGGGTGTGATTAGGGCGTGTTTGAAGGCTGAGGGGAAGGCATCAGTGGTAAGTGATAGGTTGAAGAGGTGGGTGAGGGCTGGGATGAAAATGGAGGTGTGGTTGGGAATGAGGTGGGATGGGAGCAGGTCATGGGCGCTAGTGGTGAGGTGTGATTTCGACAGGAGGGAGGAGAGTTGGTCTTCAGTTATGGGGGGGAAGTGGCTAATGGAGGAGGAGGGCAGTGTAGGTGAGAGGAGGAATTGTGGGGAAAGTGGGCCAAAGCTGTTTCTGATCTTGTCGATCTTCTCCTTGAAGAAGGTCGCAAAGTCTTCAGCAGAGATGAGGGGAGAGGGGGGAGGAGCAGGCGGGCGGAGTAAGGAGTTGAAAGTTTTGAAGAGCTGTTTGGGGTTGCGGGACAGGGAGGTTATTAGGGATGAGAAGAAGGCTTGCTTGGCAGTAGCAAGTGCCATCTTGAAGTCAGTGAGGGATTGTTTGAACAGAGCAAAGGGCTCAGAGGTGCGGGACTTTTTCCATCTCCTCTCGGCGACCCTGGACGCCCGTCTTAGGTTTTTAGTGAGGGTCGTATGCCAGGGTTGCCTGTTAGTGCGTGGAGCGTGGAATGTGAGGGGGGCGGCTAGGTCAAGGGCGTTCGTTATTGTGGTGTTGTATAGGGTGGTGGCAGTGTCTATGTCACCAGCGGAGGGTATGTCGGTGAGAGGGAGGAGGGATTTGGAGAATAAAGGAAGATCAAGATCTCTTAGGTTTCGGCGAGGGTGATCAAGTTTGCGGGGAGGGGGTAGCGTGGCAGGGGAAGAGAGGGCGGAGAAGGTCAAGAGATGGTGGTCAGATAGGGAGAGTTCGGAGGTTGTGAGGTTGGAGAGGAAGCAGAGGCGGGTTAAGATGAGGTCAAGCGTGTGGCCTTGTTCGTGGGTGGGAGAGGAGGACCATTGGGAGAGCCCTAGGGAAGTGGTCAGGGAAAGAAGGTTGCAGGCGGCTGGGCGGGGAGTGTCAATGGGGATATTGAAGTCACCCATGATGATGGTGGGGATGTCAGCGGAGAGGAAGTGAAGTAGCCAGGTGGTGAAGTGGTCAAGGAAGGAGGCGATGGGTCCAGGTGGGCGGTAGATGATGGCTAGCTGGAGGTTGCAGGGGGAAAAGATTCGGACCGAGTGGGCTTCGAAGGAGGGGGCAGCGACAGAGGGGGGCGGGGGAATAGGGCTGAAGGTGCAGGAGTTGGACAAGAGTATGCCGACACCACCGCCATGTTAGCCAGAGGGACGGGGTGTGTGGGACAGGCTGAGGCCGCCGTACTATAGTGCAGCGGGGGAGGCTGTGTCAGAGGGGGTGAGCCAGGTCTCGGTGATGCCAAGGAATGAAAGTTTCTTGTAGATAAAGAGTTCGTGGATGTCTGGGAGTTTATTGCACACTGAGCGGGCATTCCAGAGTGCGCCGGGTAGAACAGTGGGGGGGGCAGGGGTTGGGGGAATAGGTCTAAGGTTGGTGGGGTTGCGAGGGTTAGTGGTGGTGAGGTTGCTAGGGTTGGCGATGGGTCGTGGGTGTGGGATGAAGGTGGTTGTGGGGATGTGGTGGGGGGGGGCAGGATTGGGGGAGATGTCACCGGCAAGGAGGAGGAGTAGGCAGAGGGTTAGCAGGTGGGAGCAGGAGAGCTTATGTGGCGGGCGTGCTTGTTTGGTGATTGAGGACTGAAAGTGAATGAATAGGTCGGAGAAGTGGGTGAGGTGGTTTGGCAGGATGGAGGATGAGAGCAGTATTTCGTTGCTGGGAGGTGGGATAAGTGGGGGTAGTAGGAAGTGGAGAAGGATGGGAGTGAGACTGAGGAGTAGCGGGAACATTGTGTACGGTGAGCAGGGAGTGAGGGTGGCAGCAGAGGTCAGAAGCAGAGGGGAAAGTTGTGGTGGTGGCTGAATGGTCATCAGTGGGGAGCTGTCCCGGGATGGGGTGTTGACCGGGGATGAGATGTAATACAGGGGGCTGGATGGGGCAGTTGTGGGATCAGTTTAGGCAGTCGGGATTGGCTGTGGCGTCCGCGGGGTCAGGTGGGGCAGCCTGGGAGATGGGATGCGGCACAGGATGAGATGCAGCCGTGGATGCAATCAGGTGCTGCTGGGGGCGAGATGATGAGGTGCAGCCAGGATCCGATGTAGCTGGGGGTCAGATGTAGCCAGGAGGGTCCATGTGGCAGAGAAGTCACTCAGAGACAGATGAGATGATGAATATATATGATATGCCAACGGTGGATGGATAATCCAGGAAGGGAAAAAAAAAAAAAAAGTGCAGTCACCATTGTAGATCCATGTAGTGATCAACATGCAGGTTAGAAATATCTATGATCTTTCCACTCTCTATGCAGGATGTTCTGATGTTTTATACAGCTTTTGTTGTGAATTTCTTTCCCAGTACCTTCCAGTCATTTCCAGTCCATTTCTCGTCTATTTCAAAGTCTTGTACTTATAGAGCTGTACTTTTAGAGATGTACTTTGTGAGATTCTTGGATCAGACTAGAGTCTGGATCAGACTTATGGTTCAGAATTTAGCTACAGCTAAGGGTCATCAGGTGTGTATGAGGGAGTGGATGGGTTTGGATTGACCAGGCACTCACAGCTAAGCAGAGGTCATAAAAAGAGGGAGGGCCAGACCAAGACATGGTAGAATAATCATGAGGGATGCAGTATAGCATGGATATTGAAGGTATGACAATAGTAAAATATAAAGACAGAGTAAATGCACAGCACACAGACAGTCAGAGTCCAGGAAAGTTGAGTAGATCACAATGCGTACCAAAGACAGAGTAAATTCACAGCACACAGACATTCAGAGTCCAGGAAAGTTGAGTAGATCACAATGCGTACCAAAGACAGAGTAAATTCACAGCACACAGACAGTCAGAGTCCAGGAAAGTTGAGTAGATCACAATGCGTACCAAAGACAGAGTAAATTCACAGCACACAGATAGTCAGAGTCCAGGATTGACACTTAGCAGTGACCTGGCCCCTGCTGTGATATCGCTTGTCGTGTCAGAGTCGCCTGGACCATTTTGTGATCATTGGGGTCCCGCTGGGCAACATGCATCGGTGTGTTTGACAGGGACACCGACCAATGACCTCAATACTACAGGTCCGAGAAACAGGGTCCCAATGACCTCCGTATCATTCCGGATCGTGGTTGTATTGCTGGTGAGATCTGACTGACATCTCACTAGCGATCCCGACAGCGACGCACCAGCGATCCCTACAGCTCGTATCACTGTTGGGATCGCTGGTGCATCGCCAAGTGCAACGGTACCCTTTAGTACTGCCCCCAGTCAAAGCAAACAGGTGTCACGGCTGAGCTCAGCATTTCAGCGCCGTCTTAGTAGTGCAGTACAAAGCAGCAAGTAAGCTGAGCTCTCCTACACTTTGCTACAGTTGCTATCTTGTGCTTGCAGTAAGCAGTTTGGAAATGGATCCTCCACAAGACATGTCTGATGTGGAGGAGGTCATCTTCATCATCACCCCAGGGTCAGAGGGTGCTTCAGCAGCACCAAAATTGCAGCGGCATGCAGAGGAAATGGACACATATGTGTCCTGGAGCTCTACTGCGCTACTCACATTGGACCTTATCTGCAGCCAGGTGCAAATACAGTGCTGGGCTTCGATGCCAGAGTAGGCTCTGACCTCAAAGTCAGGAGGTGACCTTTTCCCTCTGCCATCTGGAACTGGGAGCACTACATGTCAGACAGTAGAGGATCTTGCAGCATAGCTGTTTTTATTACACCTGCTGACCAGGAGCATAAAGAGGAGAATAAGGAAAAGGGGGTAGAAGGCCCTGTTTCCCAGCCATTTGTACTAGCCATGCCAGAAACCTTTGACTGGAAGAATGCCATGTAGGGACCTCTATCCCCTCCAATACCTATCTGACATGGAATGAACCACCCTATCCTGTGTCCTTTATTAACGACATTCAGTTTGCTGGTGCCATTGCCTGGGTGTGGTTAAATGGACCTAAGGCTAATCACTTCTATGACCAGCGTACCCCAGGCAAGGTGGTTGCATTCTTGCAGTATAGGTGGTTTGGCTTCCTACTGGAACAAGGTACTGGGCATCTGTGCTATGTCATCCTGTCCACCCTGTTGCATGACTAACTTCCCAAAAGACTGCACCAAATTTTTTCAGGGAGGAGGTCACCTTCATGAAGGTGATGGGCAGTTAGGTGTGGTTCGCAGTTGGCATAAATTGGACTGCCATGGTCGATGAATTAGAGAAATGACAGGAGGAGGCTGACCGGGAGAGAATGTGGTGTCGAGTGGATGACAGGCCTCTCTTGGTTAGCCAGTCAGCTGCACATAAACCCATAGGGCCTGTCGGCGTTTCACAAGATGCTTCTGTTTCTCCCAGAAGGGGGTGGCTTTCCCCTAGTTCCTCCATCATTTTCTCTAGCGGTGGTCATAATGGATTGTGCTAGAGGGCAGGTAGTGGCAGAGAATGCCCCTGCAGGAGTAGTTTCTGCGACCCCTCCAGACTGTCTGGCAGCAAAGTACCATGACCAACTTTCGGGCCAGACAACGCTGATAATGCTGACAGTCAGTATTAATGCCAAGTACAGTGGACTTTCCTAAAAAAAAAGCATATTGTTTGGCCAATTATCCATACCTTTGTTGACATTTTGTCAAGAGAAGAACATTTTTGAGTTGGTTTTCAGCTCCTATCTGACTGAGGCCTGTGTTTTTGTTAATAAACTAAAAAGGAGAAGCAAGCGCATATAGAGTCTTATCTTTTTAAGAATCGGTGGCTTAAGAGCCATAATGATCACTGCTCACCTGGTCTAGTTGTGTGACACACAAACAGTATGAAAAGCATGTAATGGCGGCTGCTGCTGTACCCACACCTCCATGTGCTATGTGGTCGAATTCCAGAATTTTCCAAGGACAATGTGTCGTCGGTCCGCGCTGCCACAAATAGCTCAAATCGAAAGTTCACTCTATACATTTATTGGATCCCTCGAATGCGTTTTGGAGCCTGCTATGCTCCTTCTTCAGGAGTGTATGTACATTTTGCATCATTTGTGTTTCCCACTACTAGATAAGTGGCCATGAATGCAGTCTTTGGGGTACAACTCAAAGACCTTAATGGACTCTGCCCTTCAGGAACTTTCCAATATTTTAAGAGTCTGTGTGCTGAACCCTGTGGGTCCTTCATTATACGTACAGTATACTATGTATATTCAGATATTTGTGTTTGAGACATATAGTCTGTTACAGTAAAGTTTTTTGTACTTCTCTCTTTGTGTACTGAACTGTTTCTGCAAACAGGTGCTTTGATACTGTCCTACAGAAATGGCTGAACAAGCCGCAGGCCTCTGGCCTTATGGTCTGAGGTACGCACTCCTATAAAACAGGGTCTCAGGCTAGGATCACACTTGAGGCTGATGGAGCAGCCAAAATCTCTGAAATTCAGCCGCAACACATAGCATTAATGCTATGCACTTCCAGTGGAACGCAGCCCCATAACAACCCAGTGTTTACCTTAGCAGTGGTCACACACAAAGCTGCAGGACGTGCGCTTTAGCAGAGCACACAGTTAAACACTGCAGACATCGTTTCCTGTGCGCTGTGATAAAGCGCACATCCTGTGTGACCGCTGCTAAGGTAAACACTGGGTTGCTATGGGGCTGCGTTCCACTGGCAGCGCATAGCGTTAATGCTACGCACTGAGGCTGAATTTCAGAGATTTTAGTGGCTCCGTCTGCCTCAAGTCTGACCCTAGCCTAAGGCTGCTTTCAAACTAGTGTTTTTTTAATCCAGCACAGATCCAGTTTTTGCCATAAATTAAATTGAAAGGTACCAGATGTTACCATACTAGTATTAGGCTAGGGTCAGACTTGGCTGCGTTTTTGAGGATGTTTTTGGCAGCCTGCATTTTTGGGCTGCGTTTTTGCTGATAGATCTGGAGCAACCTTTAAAAACGCAAGCAAAAATGCATGCAAAATTGCATGGTACCATTTAGTGCCATGCGTTTTTGCATGCGTTTCCCATAGGGCTCCATGTTACAAAAACGCATGCGTTTCTGAACATCACCAAAAAAGCACCAAAAAAAGCAGCATGCAAGGTTTTTTGGTGCTGAGCCAAATAACCCATCCAAAAAAATGCATGGCACTTTGGCCATGCGTTTTTTGCATTGGTGCCTATGGATACGTTTTTGCATGCATTTTTCACAAAGTGTTTGGGCATGGACCCCAAACAGTTCGTGTGGAAAAATAAAAGATGATTATAGCATTATACTTACCAGCCTTGCTGCTGCTGTCATTTCTGGGGCCAAATGTAAGCAATTGGCTGTTGTGCCCAACCAATTGCATCTGTGAATGGTTGCTGGCATAATGAGTGGGATGCAACAGCTAATTAAAGATGCTGTCACAGAGAAAAGGACTTTTGTGATTGGCTGTTCATCAGTCAGTGCAGTTTCATGAGGTTAATGAGCGGTACCTGGAAGTGACCACAGCGTATAGACTGGTGAGTATAATGTTTTAATCTCAGTGAAGTCTGTGGTCGGGGCCCATGCCTGAACACCTAGATGTTCAGTACGGTCCACAAACTTTAGATGATGGACAATAGTGTGCATGTTAGTGGGCATGCTGGATCCAGCAAGATGCTTGTTTTTTTACTTTGAACAAAAAACGTTCAATGCAATATTTTTTTGACTCGTCAAAAAAACAAATCCAACCTGATCCAATAGCAACTAATTGTTGGAAGGTAGCATCCTGTTACATCAGGTTGTTACCAGATCGTTTCTTAACTAGTGCAAAAAACATTTCATGTAATGTTTTTTCAACCAGTTATAAACCGTACCCAACCGGATTCAGTATGATTTGTCATCAATTATAATGGAAGTCAATGGGTGCCGGATTCGGTATGCCTACTCAGCAGGAGAGTATTGATAAACAAGACACTCCCATATGAGGTGAAAATTAATAATATTTTTATTCAGTGTGCATATAAACGTTTAGTTCTTGAGATAGACCTTCGTCAGTAACTGAAAATAACATTGAAACAAAAAAGGATTGGTCAAAATATATAAATAAAATTGCACAGATAACCATATATACGTAAAATTACAAAAAGAGGTGATGCAGATCTCTGGTGGCACAATATTGCCTTGTGCCATCTTACAAAAATAGTTTGCATGTATGGGTTGGTCAAGGGTAGGGAGGAGGATTAGGGAAGGGAGGACCATCACCAAAATGGAGTGGGAAGTTTGTTAAAAATAAATAAATACAATAAAAATATTTTTTTTTATGAAAATGATATGATGAAAAAAAAGTAACCAAACTGAAAAAATATAAAAGCCTTTGTTAAGAAAAAAATAGAAAAACTTTTGTTACGAAAGGCTCAAAATTATGTCAAGAGAAATCACTAGATGGAGCCAGAGATACAAAACTAATAATTAAAGAATTTAAATTAGGGGTGCGCTAATGTTAAATACTCATTGGATAGGTAGACAGTAGTTGTGGTAATTACTTACCAAGAATCAGCACATACTTTTATTTACACAAACCCTCCAGCATATATATATGTATTTTACACTACTGTAAAATATATAAAAATCATCCACAATCCAAAACATATAAAAATTACATACAGTATAAAAAAATTAAAAATCTATGTGTATTAACATATTCTTGCACTTTTACATTATCTGCTCTTATTGCAGTTTTAAAAAGTCACTTCCCCTGTTATTATGATTATTTCCAGTATAATTATCTTTTTACTCCTCTATTTTTCCTTACTGTATAGTCTTATTTCTGAAGTGTAGTAAAGCACTGTTTGGCATCAGATTATTGTAATTACACAGTTCTTCATGCACAAATTGCTAGTGATAATTATGTTCATTCCTGAGAGGATTAAACTCGAGTACAGTTGTAAAAGGTACCTGTACATCAGAAGTGCAAAGTCTTCAGATTCTCCTCCACGGGTCAATGTCTGGGGGTCCCTCGTGATGCGTTGTTGGATGAGCAGGTGCAGAATCCAGGAGTCGGGTGGTTTCTCCCTGCTCCGGAATTGGTCTTATGGCTCCTTCCCTCGGTAGCGATCACGTGTAGAAGCTCCCTACACAGGTTTGTCTCCGCTTCCAGTGTGAGCGGAGAGCTCAGTGAATCAATTGTTAGAATTAACCCCTGCAGTGGGTCACTGACAGCACTTCCGTCTCTGATCTCAGTCACTTGCTCAACGTATGTTTTGGAATTGTGGCCCTGATCAGCCTCTCAGGACATTATAATGAGCAGCTAATCAAATGCCTACAGTTTGATGCCATTATTCAATCCATGCGTTTAATGGTGTTTAACTCAAATATCCATTTGCTCTCATATCTGGACATCTTATAAATGTACTTACCACCCCTGGGATCCCCTTTAACTATCTCCAGTCGCCACACTTAGGATCCAGAAAAGGACCCTCCATGTTTTAAACTATAATGATTAAACAGGGGATGCTCCAAATTTTGATTTTTTTACATTTCTGAAGTGCTCACTTATGCGTTTGCCCCTAGATCTCATTGTCTTGCCAACACATTTTTTTTGGCATGTGTACATAATGCAGTATATCACTCCTTTGGTTCCACACGTGATGCACTCATTTATTTTAAAACTCCTTGAACCATTAAGGAATTCGGTTTTGCTTTTTGTGAGTTTTTTTTTTCACAATTTCTAAATTTCAAATATGGGGCAATTGTTTTCATTTTTCAGACAATGTCAGCTTTCTCTTTATAGTGGGAGCAATTATATTCCAAATACTACTAGCTTTTCTTAAAATATTTAGCTCTATGCGGTAATAAAGTTCCCAAAACCTTATCTTCTTTCAAAATGTCCTAATGTTTATCTTTAAGGAGCAAATGCAGCAGTCTTATTAGGAGCACTAGGGCAATGGGAGAAACAATTAGGACACTCACAGGAGTGTGGATAAACAGACCTTTATTTGTTCTTCACTAGCCCACAACACGTTTTGACAGGGTACTGTCTTCCTCAGGTGGAGTCAGGTGAGGGATAGCGGCAGGAGCAGCTTCTGGGCCCCATTAATCTCTCTGAAGGACCTGGCATTGCCCGCGAATCCCCAGCCTCGCGCTTGAGAACCTGCAGTGATGTCGCTGGAATGCACGGTAACGTGATATAAAACCGGAAGTGACGCGAAAGAACATACCGCCGGCCGGGAGGAAAAGCTCCTTAGTGGAGCAGGTCCCACATCTCAGGAGGCTGTCTCTGCAGAGGTGCACAACCCAAATAGGTGAGTGGCCTCGGCCCCCTATTATACAGATATAATTTCCATTAGGATCTTCCCATGCACCCTTTTTTCTTCTTCCCTACACCAATATTTAACTTTGATAGTTCTTATTATTTTTATTTGGGAATTTTACTGCAAAATTATTGGTATATTCATTGAATTATGGTTACTCTTTTTATGTAACCCCCTGTTTTTTGTAGTTCATATTCCTGTAGAAGGTTTTCCCTGGGTGTATTTCTTACCCTGTTACAGACCTCCATCAAGTGTGTGGTAGAATATCCTTTTAACAGAAATTTATTTGTAAGTTCTTTAACCTAATTTTCAAAGTTTATTTGTTTGCTACAATTCCTGTGCAATCTCAAGAATTGGCTTTTCTGAACATTTAATAGCCAGTTTGGCAAGTGGCATCTGGTTAAAGAGATAAACCTATTAGTATCAGTAGTTTTATGGTATGTTTCAGTGCAGCGTATATTATTTAGCGCAAAAATGTAGTCTACAAAATGTATTTCATCTTTACTGTAAGCATGTGTGACACTAAGATGATACTCATTATTAATCAGTTCAGTGAGGAATAAATTAAGTGACATTTCATCTCCTGCCCATATAAAAAAAATCATGGTGATATTAACTAGAAGTTAAGTAGAAGTTAAGTAAAAAGAACAAGATGGAAAAACATAGAACCCACTTACTAGACACTGAATGCAGCTGAGTATGGATCAATAGCATGTAGTATATGCCATAGGACCAGAACTCTAGAATATATCAGGCAAAGGCTACACGTCAATGAGAGCATAAAAATAATCAGCCCCAGGGGGTTTAAAATAAATTACCTTGTGCAGTTGAGGTTATGGCATATTTAACAGCAGTGTCCGCCACTGTTGTGAGTGCAAGGGGTATGGTCAGGACGTCAGATTTAAGAAATCCTGGTCATCCAATCAGCAATGTCAGAATGAGGGGTTGTGTGCGGAAGTGCGCTGCACATGTTGCACATGCACTCCTGTTAAGGAAAAGTTTTTGGCATAAAAATTTTGTAGAATCGATCCATTTTACACACGTAGTGTAGGCACAGATAATGTTACCTTGACTTTAGTGTGCCTACGCGGGCATGATTTCCTATGTAGCGCTGCAGTAGCAGCTGAAAAAAACTAATCTTGTGTGTTAGGCTGCTTTCACACTGTAGTTTTTTCCCTGATCAGGTTCGATCAGGTTTGTGTTGCAAAACCAGGAGAGGAACAAGGAGAGGAACTTGCAGAGAAAAACTATAATTGAAAGATTGACAACATAGTGCAGTGGAATTAAGTCCAGGATGGGAAGAGGTACCAGGGAGAACCAATGGGAAGGATGATCAGGGCTCACTGTAGAATTTAGGAGAAGAGAAGAGAAGACACAACATTACAGTGCCACCAGGAGAGCTATCCCCATTTCACAGATTCAATGGTTAAATGAATTGTCTCTCTCATTTCATGAGATATGTCTACAAGAGATGGAGTCAAATTCTATGACAGGAGTTATCTCTAACAAATTTTAAAAAATTGTAGAACACACATTCCAAAAAGTGGACCTCAGAGAATTAGTTGCATACCTTTCATGCATACATACCATCCGTTCATGGGCAAGCTACATAAATCCATACAAAACCACTGTCCACAGGATCCCCCAAAATTCCAGAATTCCAACAGCCTTTCCTACCATGTTTCAGGCACCCACAAAACATGAGAAATCACCTAGTCTGGGTTTACTTTGGTCCCTACTGCACACCACAGCAGGGTTTTTGGACTTACCTAAACAAAGCACTTTTCCGTGCCTGCTCTGCTTTCAGTGTAATAATATACAGAAGGAAGATTCCTTCTGTCACCCATACACAGGAATAAGGTATAAAATAAAGTACTATTTCACGTACAATTTCAAAAATGTGATCTACATTCTCAAATGCCCTTGCAGTCTCTCATATGTGGGTGAAACCACGAAGCATATAACAGACCAACATAAGTCCACAATCAAGACGGTTAATCGGCTACTACCTGGACAGCAACACTTTATCTCTACTGGCCATAACTTTTCTCATTTACAATTCCAGATGATAGAAATGTTCAAAATCCCTAGCAGGGGTAGGCATCACATTGGCCTACTCAAAAAAGTGAATCCTATTGGATTCACAAGCTAAATACTTTAACTCCAAAAGGTCTAAATCGAGAATATGATCTTTACTCATTCTAGGAAATACCATTACTTGGAAAATAATGACTTATTTGAGTCCGTACAGACATAATTGGAGGTTGAGCTCATACAATATGGTTCCATTTCTGTGTTATTGTACATATACTATGCATATTGAGACATATCTTCTTTGGTCACATTAACCCTGATCCTCCTTTCCACAGGTTCTCCCTGGTTCCTTTTTCCATCCTGGACTTTATTCCACTGCACTATGATAATTGAATTATTTCATCACATTTCTCCGTATCTAAACACCACTTTTACATCAAATGTAATCCTTAGTTTCTCATATACACTTTTCCCTACCATTAACAGCTTCCCCCTCCCCACAAGTAACACACAGGATTAGGCTTTTTCAGCTGCTACTGCAGCGCTACATAGAAAATCACATCTGCGCAAAGGCACACTAGACCCAATGCAACGTTATCGGTGCCTACGCTACTTGCGTAAGTCAGAACGATTCTACAAAACATTTACACCGGAAACTTTTCATCAACACCGGTGCATGGGCAACACGTGCAACGGCATTTCCGCACACACCCTGATTCTAACATTGCTTCCAGAATAAAGGACTACTTCACGTGTGATTCCAAAAATGTAATCTGCTTTATCAAATGCTCCTGCAGTCTCTTATATGTGGGCAAAACCACACAGCATATGAGAGACCGCATTTTGAAACATACCGTATATACTCATGTATAAGTCGAGTTTTTCAGCCCAAAAATTGGGCTGAAAAGTCCCCCCCTCGGCTTATACATGGGTCAATATGGTATACAGCAGCCCCAGTGGTGTATAGCAGCCCCAGTGGCCCCCAAATGCTGGTACTCGCCCCCCCTCTGTTGTAAGGCCCCCCCGCTGCTTAACTTACCATCCCCAGTCTTCTGCACCGCCGGTCTTCTGTGCTCTGTCCTCCATGTTCCTGTCCGGCCGCATCCGGGATCCCCGGCCGTCGCACGATGACGTCATCGTTACTGCGACGGCTGGGGATTCCGGATGCAGCCGGACGGGAGCATGGAGAACGGAGCACAGAAGACCGTCAGTGCAGAAGACCGGGGATGGTAAGTTAAGCAGCGCGGGGGGGGCCTTACAACAGAGGGGGGGCGAGTGCCAGTATTTGGGGGCCACTGGGGCTGCTGTATACCACTGGGGCTGCTATATACTACTGGGGCTGCTGTATACCACACCACTGGAGCTGCTATATACCACTGGGGCTGCTATACACCACTGGGGCTGCTATACACCACTGGGGCTGCTGTATACCACTGGGGCTGCTATATACTACTGGGGCTGCTATATACCACTGGGGCTGCTGTATACCACACCACTGGGGCTGCTGTATACCACTGGGGCTGCTATATACCACTGGGGCTGATATATACTACTGGGTCTGCTATAAACCACTGGGCTGCTGTATACCACTGGGGCTGCTATATACTACTGGGGATGCTGTA
The DNA here is from genome assembly GCA_033576535.1 of Allobates femoralis. Lineage (NCBI taxonomy): Eukaryota > Metazoa > Chordata > Amphibia > Anura > Aromobatidae > Allobates > Allobates femoralis. The sequence goes on from JARQOC010000003.1 coordinate 241,485,695, forward strand.
TACCACACCACTGGGGCTGCTGTAATACCACTGGGGCTGCTGTATATACTGCTGGGGCCTGTATATACCACTGGGGAGGCTGCTGTATATTACCACTGGGGAGGCCTGTATACCACTGGGGGGGCCTGTATACCACACTGCTGGGGGCTGTATACCTGTGCTGGGTCCACCCTCGGCTTATACACGAGTCAATAGGTTTTCCCAGGTTTTGGGGGCAAAAGTAGGGGGATCGGCTTATACATGGGTCGGCTTATACACGAGTATATACGGTAAGTCCACAATCAGGTCGGGTAATTTGCTACAACCTGTACCGCAACACTTTATTTCTACTATCTATAACATTGACCAATTACTGTTCCAGGTTATTGAACAGATAAAAATCCCTAGAAGGGATGTTGATCACGTTGGTCTGTTCAAAAAATGTGAATTTAATTGGATTCACAAGATGAACACTTTAACTCCAAAAGGTTTAAATCAAGAATATGATCTTTATTCGTTCTAGAAAATACCATTACCGTACTTGGAAAATAATTACTTATTTGAATCTGTACAGAGATAATTGGAGGTTGATTCCATATGATATGGTTCAATTTCTGTGTTAATGTACATATGCTATGCATATTGAGACATATCTGCTTTAGTCACTTTCTTATGTTGATTTTGTTAACTATACATAATTGTAATGGTTTTTCTTCTCTTTTCCTAGGATCGGCTATGAGCCCCGATCCTCCTTCCCCTAGGTGTTCCCTCATTGCTCTTCCCATCCTGGACTTAAATCCACTGCACTACTTTGTTTGTATTCTTTCACCACATTTCCCCCTATTTAAACACAACGTTTACATGACGTGTAATCCTTACTTTGTCATATACACGTTGCCCCACCATTACCAGCTTCTCCCCTGCAAGTAACTCACAGGATTAGGCTTTTTCAGCTGCTACTATAGCGGTACATAGGAAATCATGACTGCACAGGTGCACTGACTCAATGCAATTTAATCGGTACCAAAGCTACTTGTAAAAATCAGATCAATTCTGAAAAACATTTATGCCGAAAACTTTTGCTTAACAGCGGCTGTCAGTAGCGTCACTTCCACACCCCCCCTCCCCTGATTTTGATATTACTGATTTGACGGCTGGGGTTTCTTAAACCCGGCATCCTGAACGTAACCCTGGCACTCACAACAGCAGTGGACACTGCTATTATATACTGTATGCCATAATCTCGCTTGCACAAGGTAATTTAATTTAGACCACCCAGGGCTGATTCTTTTTATGCTCTCAATGAACTGACTTATAGCGTTTGCCTGATATTTTCTAGAGTCCTGGTGTTACACTATATACTACATGCTATTGAGCCATACTCAGATACAGTGTCTAGTAAGTGGGTTCTATGTTTCTCCATCTTGTTGTTTTCACTTAACTTCTAGATCAGGAGTGGGGAACCTTTTTCTGCCGGGGGTCATTTAATATTTCTATCGTCCTTCGAGGCCGCAAAAAATAATCATCTTGAAAATTACTCTGCTATATTTGGTTAAACAATCAACTCTCCCCTACTGTAATGGCTGGAGCTGCTTCTATTTGGTGTGACTGCGATGTTAGGTGATATTGATCATGTTGCTTATCAACTACTTTTACAGGTTTGCTAGGGCCATAAAAATCACAGGAGAGGCTGGGGGCATATACATAACTGTGGGGGCTGTAAATGGGGTATAGAGATCACAGGAGAGGCTGGGGGCATATACATCACTGCCTGGCTGGGGATGGGCATATAGATCACAGGAGAGGCTGGGAGCATATACATCACTGGGGAGGCTGAGGCTGGGACATAAAGATCACTGGGGAGCTGGTATTCATAGGGCAGGCAGTCGGCAAAACGTGGCCAGCCTGAGCACTGCGGTCCCCAAGAATCTGCCCGGGGGCTGCAGAAAAGGTCATTTAAGGACGCATTGGGCCCTGGGACCTGAGGTACCCCAGTCCTGTTCTAGGTAATAATACCATTATTAGTTTTGTATCTCTAACTCAATCTAGTGGTTTGTCTTGACATAATTTTGAGAGTTTTTAACAAATGTTTTTCTATTTTTTCAATGTTCTTACTTTTATACATCATATTATTTTTATAGAATTTTTTACATTTTTATTTTATTTTTAGTTTCAAAACAAACTTCCCACTCTATTCTGGTGATGGTCCTCCCTTTCCTAATCCTCCTTCCTACCCTTGACCAACCCAATCCTGCTCCCATACATGCAAACATTTTTTGTAAGAAGGCATAAGACAATATTGTCCCACCAGAGATCTGCATTATCTCTTTTTCTTATTTTGCATATATATGATTATCTGTAGAATTTTTTATGTATTTTGACCAATTTCTTTGTTGTTTTAATGTTATTTTCAGTTACTGACTAAAGTCTACCACAAGACTGAAATGTTTATATGCACACTTAATAAAAAAATACTATTAATTTTCACCTCATATGGGAGTGTCTTGTTTATCAATACTATTCTCTGGTGTGGAAGCCTACCTTCGCGAATTACAGTTTTACTGAGCAAGAGAGTCTCACTAGAAGGTAGATAGCTACAGCTTACCAGTCTCCTGATGCTTTCTTCAGGGGTCACTCCTTATTCACCAAATTTACCATATTCATTCACTGCACTAAACTGCAATGGGCAATCACAGATGCTCACTCTCTGTGACAGCGCCTGTGATTGGCTGTTACTCTCAGACTGTGCCTCCACAATTTGTACCAGTATTTGTGATTGGTTGCCATATATATTAGTGTATGGCAACCAACCTGCCGTCATAGTGTATGAAATAAATAAATAATGAAAAAAGTACCTAGTGGTCGACCGTATTTTTGATTCTCAGCACAGATAAAATAAACAGCTGCAGGCTGCATTCCCCAGCTATGTGCTTTATACTGGCTGAGTATCAAATATGGGATCCCTACATTTTTTTTTTACTTAGTTAAATTAATTAAATAATAATGGACTGTTCCATATGGTTTTGTCTGTTGTTTTGGTAGCATCAAGCTTTGTCAGTAATTGGCCAGATAGAGTTCCGTTTTATTATCAGATCTGGATTTTCAAAAACCCGAGGTGTAAAGCTAGCCTTACTCAATTTTTTATTTGGGGACACAACAGCTAGCTTGTACAGTAATCCGAGTACCAGATATAATTCATGTTGAATATAAATATTTTTGCTAAGTAATAATTTTGTGGTACAAGATTACATTCCAAAATTATATTTATTGTCTATTATTTCATTCTATTAATATTTATAATGGATATCTAACACTCTGATTGTCTGGTTGATCTGACACGCTGATTGTCATTCTGCTTTAAGTTTACAGGCAATGGCACTGAATTTCTGAGCAACAAATCATATCAGAGGTTAATGAAAAAGCAAAAGGGAAGCTAAATGCCTCTGGTTTAGAGCAAAGCCTTTGAATCAGCTATAAAAAGAGAAAGGAAAATAAATGCCTGACATTTCAGTTTATAGAAGAGACAATAGTGTAATCTCACACCTGCTTGCTGTAAAGCCCTGGATAAATCAGCAATTGAAGAGACTGGTCACTAATATACTCTAGGTTTAGCTGGACCACTGCGATCATTTCTAGCTTGCATGAATTTATAAAAGTGCCTCAAATATTGGGAGGATAAAGGATGATTATGGCTGGTATAGAGAGCATATGCTGGTAAAGCACAACATAATGAAACTTATCCATTGAACTATTCAGCCCTTTTAAATGACCTTTCTATCTGAGCTCTCAGCAAATGCAAAAGGGAATGAAGGTTCAGCACAGTAGCTAGCTTGCAGAAATCTAGGTAAGATTTTGACAAATGATGGTTGCTATTTTGCTAACACCAATGTGTTAAACTTCAGGTATTCCTTAGGATTAGTAATCCATCTTCCTAAGGATATTTAAAGAAGACTTGTCATTTGGCATAAATATATAATTTTTTACTTGGTGAGAATGCAGTTGTCCTCATGAATGGGACAGTGTTGTTATTGGATCCTGTCACCTCCAAAAAGGCACCTAAGCTTCAAAAACATGTCCCTGTAGCATCCTATGCCAATTCTCACACTCCTTTTGTTCCCAAAATGCTTCCTGTAAAAGTAGATAAAAACTTTTAATACTCACTCATTAGCCATGATTATTAGAAGGGGCTGTATTCTTTAGCCCTTAGGGCGTGTTTGTTTGGTGCCTCCTCATCGTAAGATCACGCCCTAATGAGTGTGATCTTTTATTTATGTTCTATGCAGGCCCTTCCTGCTTTCCACGGCGCTTGCTGGGCAGGAAATGACGTGAAAACTGCTGTTCACAAACGCTCTCCATCCAACCTCACTGAGCTCGAGCTGTTTTGCAAGGAAGAATGGGCAAGAATTTCAGTCTCACGATGTGCAAAACTAATAGAGACATACCATAAGCTGTAATCGCTGCACAAGGTGGCGCTACAAAGTATTAACTCAAGGAAGCCGAATAATATTGCACAGCCCACTTTTCAGTTTTTTATTTGTTAAAAAAGTTTAAAAGATCCAATAAATGTTGTTCCACTTCACGATTGTGTCCCACTTGTTGTTGATTCTTCACAAAAAATTAGAATTTATATCTTTATGTTTGAAGCCTGAAATGTGACAAAAGGTTGAAAAGTTCAAGGGGGCCGAATACTTTCACAAGGCACTGTAAGGGAGGGGGTGCGACTGACACAGTGTCCCTGTCTAATGTGGCTGCATCTGATCTGTTTTGTCAGTTTACTTCATGCAAGCACAGTGTGAACTCATCAGGCTGTCGGCACACAACTTCTCGCTGTGTGATCTTTTCTGACTCCTCTCCATTTACATCGGCTTTCCTCCTTAGTGCGATTAGCTGATAACACGGGACAGAGATGTGAATGGATGAGTCAGATAAGATTTCACAAGACCTGTGTGCACTGCTGAAAGCCTGAGCTCACACTGTCCTTACATGAAACCTGGGACTCTGATAAGCTGTGAATGCTGTTTAAGCTCCGTCCCCACCCAACATATGTCAGATTTAGAATCGGTCTAGGAGGACATCTTCTGTAAGGATTTTTAATAGTTTTCTATCTGAATTCTCTTATAAAGTATATTTGAAAGTTTATTACAATCACTTGCTCCACATTATTATTAAATAAAACTTCAAATGGCAGTTGGCTTCATTTATAAATGGATATTATAACACAAAGTCAACATAGACAAAAACAATTGGTTAGATGTGTTTAAATTTGGTAAAAACATTCTCTTCTAAGGATCTTGTCCAGAAGCACCATCTGTTTTCTAATTACTATTTCATTTTTTTATTCATATTTCCATTTATTTTAATCATAACCGCCATGAGTCACTGCACATCCTGACCAGAGCTTGCTGCTGGTTCATTCAGTGACTGGAGGCTGTGATGAGGATGCTATATTCTTCATCACATCCTCCATTCAACAAGACATTGTGGAAGAGCCAAGGAGAGGTTTGAGGGTGAGGGGTTAATAAAGTTGTTAATGCTAAATGTCTTTTTTTTAGGGATGAGCGAGTGTACTCACTACTATTCCGAACTCGCCGAATAGTAGCGGTGTTCAGGTACTCGCTACTCTCCGAGTATCTTATGAGTACTCGGGAGTAGCGAGTAGTCCGATTACTTTTGCAGTGTATCTATAGATACACTGCGAAAGTACCCTAAAAGTGAATAAAAGTTTTTAAAAATAATAAAATTACATACTCACTTGTCCGACGCCTGCACTGGGACCGTCCCAGAAGACCTGCGATCACCGGACAAGGACCTGTGACTTCTAGATGGCCGGTAGTGATCTTGCCAATCAGAGGGCGACATGTCACAACCACGTGATTGCTAGCGGCCACCTGATTGGCCAGATTGCAAGGTCCTGGCAGTACACCTAGGACCTTGCAATCTGACCAATCAGGTGGCCATCTGATTGGCTGGCAGTCACAGGTCCTTGTCCGGTGATCGCAGGTCTATAGATACACTGCGAAAGTAATCGAACTCGCTATACTCACAATGAGTACCGAGTACCGGGACCTACTTGTTGCAAGTATAGCAAGTCCGAATATTGAGGTACTCGCTCATTCCTACTTTTTTTCTATTAAAATATTTTTTCTCTGTGTTGCGTCTTCTTTACAATCTACTTGAAATTCTTAATGACTAGGTCTAATATTGGCACGACATTAAGAATTTTGGGCATAATGCCAGCTGTTAATACAAATCCAGTATTAACCCCTTATTTCCCAGCGTGCCACTGCCATTAGGGCTGCTGAATGAGCCAGGTAAAGAGCCTGAAAATGGTGCTATGATGAATGCACTATTTGTAGGTGGTGGCTGCGGGCTGCTATTCTTAAGTGTGGAGGGCCATTACACGATGAGCCCTCACCCCTCTGAGAATACCAGCCCTCAGCTGCCTAGTTTAACCTTGGCTGGGAATTAAAATGGGCAGAGCCTTAAGCATTTTTTTTGCCAGCCAAGGTAAAAATAGGAAGCTTAGAGGGGCAGCTCATAGCTGTCTGCTTTATCTATGCTGAGACTGAAAAATACAGCGATCCCTATACATTCTATTCCCGTTATTTATTTATTTTACACCCTACAATGTCAGGTTGGTTTTCATACAATAATGTGTATGACAACAAAGCACAGACACTATTCAGATTGTAAAAATGTAGTCTAATTGCAACAACCAATCACAGACACTCTTAAAGAGCATGAGCATTTGTGATTGGCTGTTGTGTAATCAGTGAAGTGAATATGCAGAAATTTTAATGTGCAGGACCAGAAGTGAATGAGAGGAAGTGTGGGAGAGTGACCCTGAAAACAAGCAAGCAGCGGGAGACAGGTAAGATGATCTGTGTGTGTCTGTATTTGGCAGCTTTTCAACACCTTTGAAGGTGTTTTGAATGTGTTTAATGTTGCTTGCTATTGATTTCAATGGTGTTCGGTGAATTGTTTTCGAAAAATTCGGGGAACACCCTGAATTCGACAAATGCAGTCAAATTTGAGCCCTGAGGTGGTCACTTATGTATAATCTTGATATGATGACCCCTACTTTCTGTAGGGTAACATTTTGAAGCAAATTTCAATTTCGTATGTAAGATGGGGTAAGTTTTATGATCTTATACTATTGGAGAAGTAATTTCAGGGTTGAGAGCAAAATGTCACCTTAATAGTAGTTTGCTTATAAATAATTGGAAGTCAATAAATACACTGTGTGCAGAATTATTTGGCGAGTTGTACTTTAGAGGATTATTTTTATTATTGATCAACAACTATGTTCTCAATCAACCCAAAATACTCATAAATATCAAAGCTTAATATTTTTGGAAGTTGGAGTGGATTTTTTTAGATTTGGCTATCTTAGGAGGATATCTGTTTGTGCAGGTAACTATTACTGTGCAGAATTATTAGGCAACTTAATAAAAACCAAATATATTCCCATGTCACTTGTTTATTTTCACCAGGTAAACTAACGTAACTGCACAAAATTTAGAAAAAAACATTTCTGACATGCAAAAACAAAACACAAAAAAATTAGTGACCAATATAGCCACCTTTCTTTATGATGACACTCAACAGCCTTCCATCCATAGATTCTGTCAATTGCTTGATCTGTTTACGATCAACATTGAATGCAGCAGCCACCACAGCCTCCCGGACACTGTTCTGAGAGGTGTACTGTTTTCCTCCCTGTAGGTCTCACATTTTAGGAGGGACCACAGGTTCTCTTTGGGGTTCAGATAAGGTGAACAAGGGGGCCATGTCATTATTTTTTCTTCTTTTAGACTTTTACTGGCCAGCCACGCTGTGGAGTAGTTGGATGCATGTGTTGGAGCTTTGACCTGCATGAAAATCATGTTTTTCTTGAACGATACCGACTTCTTCCTGTACCACTGCTTGAAGAAGTTGTCTTCCAGAAACTCGCAGTTGGTCTGGGCCCAGTCTTGACATTTTAACTTATGTTTCTTGTTCAAAGGTTGTCGTTTTTCATCATTCATTACCTTGGCCATGTCCCTGAGTATACCCACACCTTGTGCTTTTTGATACTCTAGTAACATTGCAGCTCTGAAATATGGCAAAACTGGTGGCAAATGGCATCTTGGCAGCTTCACGCTTGATTTTCCTCAATTCATGGGCAGTTATTTTGCACCTTTTTTGCCCAACACGCTCCTGCGACCCTGTTGGCTATTTCCCATGAAACGCTTGATTGTTCAGTGATCACGCTTCAAACCTTTGGCAATTTCAAGATTGCTGCATCCCTCTGCAAGACATGTCACAATTTTGGACTTTTCAGAGCCCATCAAATCTCTCCTCTGAGCCATTTTGCCTAAGGAAAGGCATTTGCCTAACAATTAAGCACACCTTATATAGGGTGTTGATGTAATTAAACCACACCCCTCCTCATTACACATATGCACATCACCTGATTTACTTAATTGGTAGTTGGCTCTCAAGCCTATACAGCTTGGAGTAGGACAACATGTGTAAAAAGTATCATGTGATCAAAATACTCATTTGCCTAATATTTCTGCACACAGTGTAGAGCAAATTTGCTCAAACTTGAGATACGAGAGAGGATAACCCTTTATTAAGGATGAATATCTCAACTGGGGAAGGAGTGTACCTTGATAAATTAAAAAAATTATTAGTCTTTTTTAATGATCGGATGGTTTCTCTCTTTTTTTTAAGTCCAGCTCTTCTCCCTTCAAGACATTTTTTCATTTTCAGTTTTTTGGAGACATGTAGTGAGTTATCAAACTGTCTTTTGTAAATGACACTTGGCAAAAACGAAAAAAAGGAACCAAGGGCATGTCTATATCAATATTAATTATACTCTTGCCGGGAGTCCTCTTCTCCGTAGCATGTTTATTTCATGCTGCGGAGTCGGAAGCGGCTCCCATTGGGTGACTGCAGGGAGAAGCCGCCCCGCACCCGCCGAACACGGTGAGTACAGGGCGGCTGCGGTCTCCCTGCGGCCACCCGCGGCTTCCCTCAGGTCCGGAGGAGCTGGAGCTACGTCCAACACGCAACTCCTCCGGACCGTGTGCACGCACCCTTAAAGAGCTTGAAAGCACTTTGATACAGTCCTAGGAGCGTACAGAGTGTTACTAAAGTCTTTTCAGGGTTTTTGCATTAATTAGTATTGTGATTTGCATTTATCAATTTGCTGATAATAACATTTTTCAAAAACATTATTCATAATTGGCATGTTTGAATTTCAAAAGATTTGATCATCTTTGATAACCACCTAAGCAAACTTGTTGTAAAGAGTTCTACGTCATGGTTAATGTAAAGTTAGTAACCACATTTATTAGTGATAAAATTATAAGCAACAATGTATGACAGGACAGCCAGCACCGATATAGAGATGCCAGTGTTTTTCTTTCATCTAAAGGATGTTATAATTGCATTTATAAGCGCAGATCTTGGGAAAATAATTTTTTTGACTGATCACGCTTATCTAGTGCTGACCTTGTGTTTCAGTCTAAGTAGATAACCAGCATCGGCAAATACAAATAGACATGCGGTATGAAGACAGCAAACGAGAAAAAATAAAATTTTAATAAGGATATTCTATTCTACGTTATGTTTATAAAGACTTGAAAGGGAAACAACATTTTGAAAATAAATGTTTGCTAGTAATTATGCCTTTTTTTCTTTAGTATTTTTTTTTAAATCAGTTTTGTTTTTCAATACTAATTGCTATAAATACAGTTTACTATCACATTAAACATTGAGGAACATTTCCAGATGCAGGGCAAAACAAATTAATTATTGAGATAAATAATTCTAAATGAATAAAGAATAATCTTTGGAAGCAAACTAAACTCATTAACTAGGATTTTTTTTTTAATTTGAAGAACGATGATGATAAGTCAAAGCAGGATATTGCCCGGAGCAATCTGCTAGAATTTTATAAGATGTCAGATCCTTTATAAAGCAAGAGTGCTTCATGGGGTGCTACTGTAATTGAGTCTGGATTACTGGTGCTGTAATCTAGTGTTTTTTTCTGTCTTATCAGTTAGGTTAAGTGCACATGGTGTCATTTAGACCACATGGTCAATTTCCTGAGGCAACTTTACCAGTGCCTTTGGTGTCATTCTTGCAGTGAATACACCACCAGTGGCTTTTACCCTATACTGTTAGGTTTAAAAAGCACATAGCTTCCCATCAGAAGGCTTGGCTTAGCTCAGACTTGGTCTGCCCCTGGGCCTCATGGATCATAAATCAGGCAGAAACTTAGAAAATTTCTGCCTCAGCGCATAGTGTTACCAGCAGCTAACACTATGCACTGCCTGACTATTGACCCCTATGGCAACCGGACGCTTACCGCAGCCGCCGGCTCCAAAGGATATGTGCTTTTGCAGAGCATACAGGAAATGCTGTTTGCAGCGTTTCCCTGTGCGATCTGCAAAAGCGCATATCTTGGAGATCTCAGTGGAGCCGGAGTTTGCAGTAAGCGTCTGGTTGCGAAAGAGTAACATAGAATTATCTGCTGGTAACGCTATGCACTGAGGCAGAAAAGTTTCTGCTGGATCCATGAGGCTCAGGGGCAGACGCAGGTCTGACCCTAGACTTTGAGTTGTATTGAATTCTTCTGAAAGAGATTTAAGAAAATATATATTTTTAATCACATTGGATATCACCTCTTTATTTGCCCTAAAACCCCTTTATCCCACCCTTCATGTACTTTTGTCTGACATATTCTTTCCTTAGTGCATAATGGGACTTTTTTGGAACTTTTCACTCTGCACTGGGGCTTTCAGTACTGAGTAATAATGGCAGCATTATGCACACCTGGTTATCACGTAATGACATATATTGTAAAAGCCATTGACTTGGCAAGCGATGTGTGTTTTGAGTAGAGAAAAGCCACCTTTCCCGAACATATTCACCAATTTCACATTCAGCTAGAATATGGCTGATTTGGCTTGGGATCGGAAATCTTAACAATTTTCCAAAAATATGGCTATTGCAGCTATGTTCAGAAAATGCATTTGAAATTTAAAATGGCCCTAAAACTTTCCCTGTTTGTTTGGGGCCAAAACACTCACTGAAAGCTTCGCTGGCTGGAGACAACACCAAACCATATGGTTAAGAGTGTCCCCATCCTTTTGGGGCTAGTCTACCGGTTTGTATCAAGCTGCAGATTTTTTTGAGCTTTAAATGAATGTTATTAGGCTTCGTGGAGTTTGCAGGTGTTTTGACACCTGCAGGTTGTGAATTTTGGAAACAGTGTAAGTTGTGGCAGCAGCTGTAAATGTCCGGGAAGCATACAATGTCCTTAAAACACATGTTTAAGAGAGCTTAATATTTTTTAGAGCTTCTTCTTCTTCTAGCACCATGAATTCCATGGTGCTGTGCATGAGAAGGGGCTACATGCAAAATATTTAACTTTTATCAACATTAAATCTCATTTATCAAGTGTTTGCCTGTGCAGACATCTTATCCAGATAATTTTGTAATGTCAGACTGTCAAGGTCAGTTTTTATTATCCTACATAATTAGCACAAACTAAATGCCCTGTCACACACAACGACGCTCCAGCAATCCCGACAGCGATAACGACCTGCCAGGATCCTGAAGCATTATTACCTGGTCGCTGGGGAACTGTCAAACAGGCAGATCTCCCCAGCGATCAGGGACTTGGGGGCCACTTCCCACATCGCTGGAGGCGGTTATCAGCGTCCGCCCTACTTTGTGCTGCCTGTAAGCAGGGAGGAAGCTGGTGACTATGATAAACACCGGGTATCCAGGCAGCGCGCGCTGCAGAGGCACAGACGCATGGTAAGTGTGACAGCAGCACTGAAGCTTGCTAAGTAATGGCTTAGGAAGCTAATGTCTGTACCAAAATAGTAGCGGGGCTCCACTGTAAAATAGTTTGAGCTGTGTTTTACAGCTTTTGGTCCCATTTTAAAGTGTATTCTAGGCCCTTAATTTTGCCTCTCATTGATTTGAATTGGGTTGAGATGTTCGGCGAACTCTTTGACAAATATTGCCCATTCTGCTAATTGAACCTCATTCGAACTTCCAAAGGTTTGCTCATCTCTAGGCTTGAGGAACATTTGATTAGCACTAAATAACTTTGAATCACATTTTTGGCCAAATTTTAGCTAATTATCAAGTTCAAATTTTCAAAGATATGCTCATCTGTAGAGATGAGCTGAAGAGGAAAAAATCAAATTTACCTTTCTGCAATTTTTACCTCAAAATTTAATTTGCAGACTTCTCAAATTTACTGTCTCTTATTGTGCTCTGAGGTCTATACATACCTAAGAGCATAATAATTGAAAAATGTAAAAAGAAAAAACGCACCATCAGACCGATCACCTCTCTGGACTTTCCCGCTATTTCCTCTTCAATATTTGTTTCTTCATACCTCAGTTAGGTTGCATCTCAGGTCTGATATTCACTTAGGCCAGGATTTTGGCCATAAATAGGTTTAGAGCATGCACAGCAAGCTCCAAAGTCTGCTCGTGGCTGGAATTCCAAGTTGAGAGTGAACAAACAGCAGCAGGGGCAACCTTATAGGTGAGTGGTAAAGAAAGTGGTTTTTTCTTTGTAATGTTTTATTAGTGCTCCATTGTTTGGCAAGCAATTCTAGTTTATAACAAAAAAATGTATTCTCAAATATAAAAATATTAGAATATTAGCCTCTCTCAGTTTTCAAAAATATTAGAATCTGAGAGTTCTCAGTGGTTGATACCTTTTAATGGCTAACCGAAGATGGTAAGAAAAAGTAAAGCAAGCTTTTGAGACTCTATAGCCTTTTCATCAGGCTAGTAATGACACAAATTCTGAAGACACACACATATGTACATATACAGGGTAGGATGATGCAGTAAATACGACAGGTGAGGTAAAGCAGAAAATAGTAGTCAGTTTTGGGAGGGGGAGAGGGGCTGGGGAGGTAAAATCAAAGTTCCAAGATAAGAGGCACAGATTGTATTATTGTTCTATGATTAGTGGTTGGTCAAGACCTGAAAATTCCTCAATGAATGTAGAAAGACATAAATCCATGTGAAACATGCATTCCTGCCTTAAGTGTGTCAAACTTCATTATCATTCCCACACTCTTCTGTCTTACTGTGATCTGAAGTTACCTTTTAGAACTAGTATTTTCATATCCAATATTGTGTGATCAGGTCTACAGAAATGTCTAGACACAGGTAAATCTGTCCTTCTTTCCTTTATTGTATAGCGATGAGAGTTCATCCTAATTCTGAGTTGTTGCCCTGTCTTCCCTA